>JAYMFW010194244.1:1109-14727 GCA_036785005.1 Tubulanus punctatus
ACCAATAAGTATTGGGGTAGACTGAGAAAGGTCAGTATCAGGGCAAACAAGAAATAGGGCGCTTGTACTATTTTCGGTCCCCAAAAAAAAAATTCGATCCTAATGCAAGAATTATCATTGGTAACTGACAAGGCTCTTTTGAGGACATTGTACCAATAAGTATTGGGGTAGACTGAGAAAGGTCAGTATCAGGGCAAACAAGAAATAGGGCGCTTGTACTATTTTCGGACCCCAAAAGAAAAATATCTGGATCATCAAAAATTGGTACAGCGACCAGTCTCCCATATCTGACCGCGCGGTGCTGCTCAAAAATGAAAAAATACAGGAACTTATGTTTCCTATCACAAAAACCATTCCTATTTATATAATCTACGATGATTCACACAACTTCAAGATACTTTTATGAGTTATAGAATACGATATTCAAACCGAGGCCTTAAGTCCACACGACTCGCATCGGACCGGTCACCAGGGATAATTCTCACGTTTGAAAATAGAAGAAATGCTCGCCACAAGTTAATCCACATCTTTTAATTTCATCATCAAAAATCTTCAGCGATAATTCCTCGATAGATAAGCTTCTTCATACATTTTCTTTCATAAAATTGGCACCTTAAAGGGAAATCCTAGGCGCGCGTCCTATCCTCTAGTATGTTCGAATGCCATAAAAGCAATTTTTACTAATTATTACAAATTGTTAAAAGTTATCTCCACCAAACGAAATTGTTGAACATTAACGATTGTCATCACAGTATATTTGTTACACACCCCCCCTACCAGACCAAATTTGGTCGAAAAATTAACATTACGAATCTACTGTGATGGCCGAGCATAAAGAAATGAGAAATCTGCAAGTCACCAGAAGATCCTCCAATAGAAAGTTATCTTAAGACATCTTACCACAAATCACCGACAAAATATAAAGACAAAAACAATGGACTTCATAAAATAACTTACAAATTTCCCATCTCTTTAATTAATACATTTCAAAATTTTACAAATATTCACGATATTTCTTTTTATCTATTTTACAAAATAAGCATTCGAATGGTTTGTTCTGGATTCCATAGATGGTCTGCGTTGATTGGTGACTTTTTGATGACTTCTTACTTAACCAATTCGACGAGTGTAGCTGACTTGATAGGTGATACTATCTTAGGTATATTAGTCATTTCGACTATTGCCGCCTTAGCTGTAAATCTCCTTCGCTCGCACGCAATTGCAGGTTTATTCTGTTGATCTGGAACCGTTATCTCTTCGAGTACTTGGTCGAGTCCTGAAGACAGTGTTGGTGCTATGCTGACTTCCACTTCAGGCATTATCCGGGGTGCTTCACTATCAACTGTGACGTCGAGAACGGTGGCGCATGACCTCGTCCATACTGTCACAATGGCAATTACAAATGAAACAGCGAGGCCTGCTAAAACAAAATCAAGATACAACGGATTTCTTAATGGATGCTTTATACTTCTGCATAACGGACTGGAGGTTTGGAGATTCTTCCAGATCTCAGCATAATTAAAGGACAACCTTTGGAAGGACTTTCAGGCCTTGTATAAGGGTCAGACGTAGGGTGTTTCTTGAAACGATCGAAATGTACTACACGCTTTGCTCCACCTAGTGAAATTATACTATAAGTGACATCATTAATTTTCTTCGAGACCAAACATGGACCTGTCCATGGTATTAACAGTTCCCTTGTTATCAACTAACTACAACTGCTAAAGGTAGGGACACACGAGCGATTTTTAATCGCCCGATCGCGGCAAATTTTATAATCGCTCTAAAAATCTGCCCGTCTGCCCGTTCACGTCGACGACGATTTCGTTCGCCAACAAAAATCGTCGGTAATTTCTACTTCAATGCGTTTATTTCTCGTTTTCGAACGACAACACAATTGACTAAAAATTACAAAACAAACACCTTATAAAAAACTATACAGACAATGCTGCCGTCTATACAACAACTGTTGCAAGAGGCGAACTAAATCCCACAATGATCGCATTTTGCATATAGACAGGAAAAACAATTAGGTGACGAGAGAGAAAATCTTCAAATAAAGATTAGAAAACATACCGTAGTTTAGGGTATTAAACGCAAAAGGAAAGAACTGGATCAAACAACGGCAATCTTGCCTTCACAATGGCTTCCGATTACAACGTGCTTTTCAGATGGCAGCACCAGCTGACTCCCAACAGAATACCCAAGATTTGGATGCAAACACATGGCTTCCATAATTTTGGTGATATACCAGGAGGAACAGCAGGTTGATGTAACCAAACATGGTCACCAGTGAAATAAGCATCTCCAAACACACGCTTATCATATTGTTTTCTCATAGTTACGATCTTGCGTCCCAGACTTTTTCTAGTACGTTCGAAAGCTAAACTTAGCCTTTCTCGTAACTCTTGATCGTAATAAGTAACTGATTATTGCTCGGCATGGGGAAATCCGACCAATAAATCCAACTGAGCTGGAAAGAGTACGGTGAAATCTTTCAACGAATCCGTCCGATTGTAGATGATAAGGGGAAATATGGGTTGGATTAATATCGAGTATTTTACAGACATCTTTCATAACTTTGGTCATGAAATTACTGCCTTGCAGTCTACACGATGAGTTTAGAATTAAAGTTTTTGACCACTTTGTCTAGAAAATGAGGGGAAAGCTAAAAAAAATGGAACTTTTTGTAGCGTACAAACTTGGTGTGATGTGGCTAGAGAGACTGACATATAGTAAAAGAGACAAAACACAATATTATAATGTTTAAATAACCATGCATTTTGGTACATCAAATATTTAATACACCGATTTAAGTAATACACGCATTAAACTGAAATTGGCATTTCTTGATTAACATGGGTTTGCCTTTAAAAGAGCTCTATTGTTGACAATTTTGTGACTATCTATTCGCTCATTTTTTGCCTCTAGACACAACTCGAAGGCCAACTGACAAGCATGGTGAGCAAATTGGCCCCACAATTTTGAACGACGCCTCTGCCTCCTGTACCAACTTGTGCTGCTCGTCTATGTCATCGTCCCCACAGTGAATACAGATGCCTCCGAAATAAGTTGCAGCTGTATAGTACTGAGTTTCAATCTGTTAGCCCCAAAAAGAGACTCTCGTGCAACTAAACAGTTTGCTAAGGGGTAACCTTCAGCAAAAATTCTGTTTCCACACACATATTCAAGAGAACATTCCACATCTTCCAGCTGTTTCAAGTCATCTGTTGTTAGTCTGCTATGTCATGCCCATTTACGCTCATCTGGGAATAAATTTTTTCTTTGCCACTAGTCACAGCCTCGTCAATAAGGAAAATGACCTGTTGTGGAAAGGCTTCACAACACACACCGAACAAACCACACTTTCGTGGCACTAAAAAGTACATAGGCCCAGGTTGCATGGGGTCAGATGGGTAATGAACCTGCTGTGCAAAGTCAAATGAATAATGCATGCTAATGTCTTTAGAACACTTTTTTTCCAAGTTTCCATTCTTTACCATCGACACAACGCTTTTCATCGTCAACTAATCCTTGGTAAAATGACCTCTCCTTCGTAACACGCATAAGGTGTTCCTCCTGATCTTTTAACCATGCAGATTTCTGTTCGTCCAGAAGGTTGGCACTATTACAAACTGCAGAATTGTTTTTTTGGCAAGTCCAGCAAAAATCTGTCATTGGTCCCGTACAAGCTATATACGTTACCAGCTTTTTTCCAGAATGAATGAATTTTAACAGCACGTTGACCTGAAATTGAAATTCGAATAAAACTTGAGAAACATAAAAGAATTCAATTTTCAGGAGACAGTGATAATTTATTTGTTTTATTCTGTATACTGCAGAGTTCAATTCTTATTATAGGGTCGGTCGGCATAATTCATTTTAAAAACATACCTAGTATTATTAGTCTTGAATTATTCACTTTTGTTTTGATCTTTTCTTGATTTTAACAGAATGCTTCTATTGTACCATTATACAGATAGATTCTACTTGGTTTTATTATTTGTAGTTGTAAATAAACAGGCCTTAATTCATCATAAATCAAGTCACATACCTAAAACATCCATTGCTAATTTATATCTGCACCATACTGATGCTTTGGTTTCATGGGAGGGTATAAGTTTAATATCGAAATGTTTGCGGGTAGAATCAAAACATGTGCTTCTGCAAAGTTCACTATGAAAGCGACAACACCTTCGATGTCCTCTTGTTTTAGATATCTTGGGTTTGTCTTGTGTCGACTAATTGTTCCCTTTTCTCTGGGCACCAGAGCAAACTCTTTGTAATGCTGCATCACTGCTGTAAGCTTGTTTTGACTAATGCTGAAAAATAGAGAATTAAAAGAGGTCTAAGTTTTTTTGAAAGATGAATAAACATTTTACATAGATTTATTAATGCCTATTAAAATGCATAATTTATTATAGGCCTAAGTAGGATCTCTAAATTTTGACATTTTTTTAAAATGTACTTACTTGTGTATAAACTTGAATGTCTCGCGACATATGCATTTTCCTACTAACAAATATATCGTTCGTTGCTGTTTCCTGACTTTCTGGTTCGAGCATGCCGTCATTTTAGATTGGTTTACTGTAATGCTAATTTTTCCAAGAACGATGAGGTCCTTTTCACGATCTGTTATAGCACCCATGTTGCATCTTGTACAAACCATGTCTTTATCAAGGACCAAATAACATGATTGCCCATGAGTCTATTCTCTGATCTTAACTTTTTTCAAAGTTGGTAGATCCACAACATTCACATTATCTATTGCGAGAGCAGCTTTATTAACGACTAAAGAACAGGTAACCTGGTCCTCATTATTAGAAGAAACTAGTTCAGAATCTGATTTGGGCTGTTCTTCAGCAGTTTCGGGTCGGTTTGAGTTTGACGGGACAGTGTCGGAGACGGAGTACCACGGAAAGCATAAATCAAAATCGCAATTTAACACTTCATCTTCACTGTCCGAGCTATTTTACGCATCTGAATAATTATCATCGCTGTCCAATGATGTAAAATAATCATTCACAAGCTCATTCCAGGAAGAATCATTGACAGCACTGCCTCTCAAATTCAAATGATTAACTTCATTTTAATGTCTAGCAATTTCGTTATTGTTTTTGGGTTTTGAGAGCACCATTGCGCTAAATTTATCAATACAGATAATTGTTTTATAACATACCACGGAAAACCAGTAAATATCTTTTAAGTTGAAGCCGTAAAACAATGATTTATGAGAGCTAATTCGATCACGATGTTGAAAACTAAACAAGGAAGTAAATTGTCAATCTTTATTTACAATGGAAGCCGGTTGCTACGCCAATCACAGAGCGTGAATCACACCAGGTGACAGTTCTGCCAATCACATCCAGAAACTTCCAGAAATATGGGTGGTATGTCCCAACATTTGTTAGGAAATGGCAGTGCCCCCCAATTCTCAAATTCAAATGATTAACTTCATTTAAATGTCTAGCAATTTCTTCATTGTTTTTGGGGTTTGAGAGCGCCATCGCGCTAAATTTATCAATACAGATAATTGTTTTATTACATACCACAGAATACCAGTAAATATCTTTTAAGTTGAAGCCGTAAAACAACAAATCGTCATAGATTAGAAATAGCAAATCAGTGCTTTCTAGTGGTGAAAACCCTGTAGCTGTATCTATTCAGGAAGACTTTAAATTTTATGAGTTGAAAATTACTATTTTTTGAGTGAAAATTACTAATTTTGATGAGATTTCCTTTGATTTTGCTCAAATAATTTGGGACACGGTATTTTGAATATCGATATTCAACCTTTTAATAATTAGAACCACAAATTTTGGCAACATATATAGAAAATATTTGAAATAATTGGAATTGAATAAAAATTTCAAGCCTAATCAACTATAATCAGCTGTAGTACAAAAGTAATATGAGCGACATCCGACTCATTTGGCCATCACAGGTCACAAATGAGCTATCAGTTTTTTTTCAGCTCCTAGCCTCCACCTAGTGCTGTGGGATTCTGGCTATGTGTTTTTCCAGGTGGGATATATGGATTCTAGGAAAACTACCCCCCCAAAAACAACTGAAATAGTCTTGGAATTTTTTTTCAATATTCCATGTAATTACACAGATTTTTACACAGTTTGGGGATACAAGACACATTATTCACACAGTTCTTGCACTATCTTCCGTTCAAGTTGAAATTTAAAATGTGAGATTATAGGCAATGCTTCTCAGGTAGTTCATGATATCGCGGTTCTCATAATCAAATACAATGGCACGTATATGGGCTGCACATAGCGTGGCCATTTCACTGGTGGTGGATGGCCACCTTCTAATTGAGCCATTTCAACCGTCACCAACGCTGTTCTTGGCGGATCACATCCTGAAATTTCCAGAAATTTGGGTGGTATGTCCCAACATTTGTTTGGAAATGGCAGTGCCCCCTGTCAGTGTGATTGTTTCTATGCGGTAGTTTGTCCTCGGTCTGAGTCGTCATGTTCCAAAGTCCAATTGTGAAAAGTGAAACCGCTTGATCACTGCATCTTTGTCATCTGATGAAGTGATCCTCAAAATAATCCAACACCATATCCACAAGATGTCAATACTCGTCACGTAGAAATTCGCAGTTATTCCTAAGAATAAGCAACTTGTCCAACTGGCACAAATGTTTATGCTGTTGTATCGCCTCGTACGCAACTAAATTTTACGGTTAGACGCTTCAGTGGTTGAAGTCTTTTGTAAGTTGTTGCATTCCTGGATGACGCCTTGTGGCTCCTCTCTGAACATATTTGTTATATGTTTCTTGAGGTACGAGCTCCACACCACATATCCGTATTTGAGACGGACCTGATGAGATTTTGTAAAGGAGCAAGAACACTTCATTGTCCAGATGTTTCATGGTTCTGTGGATGATACCTAACATTGAGTTTGATTTGTAGAATATCGTTTGTGCTTGTCGTATGATAGTTACTGTCGATGATCACAACAAGGTCTTTTTCAGCTTGAGAGTCCCGGAGATGGTATTGGAGTCCATTTTCGTCAGTCATGTGGTAATTCCCTTTGATGTTGTTCTACCCAAGATGCATTCATTCACATTTTTCCACATTAAAGCCCAGTTGCCGCACATAAGACCAATCCATGAGTTCTTGCAGGTCATCTTGCAACTGTTCTGCATCTTCAAGAATGCCAACTCTATTCGCCACCTTGGAATTGTCTGCAAAGAGTTTGCAGAAGCTTTCAATCAGCGAGGGCATGTCATTAATATAAACGACAAACAACACAGGCCCAAGAACATTGTCTTGCGGGATACCAGAAATGACGTCTGCTGGGGATGATTCAACTCCATTTATGACAACTCTTTGTGTGCGATGAGATAAAATTAGCTTGATCCACTGTAAAATTTCACCTTTGATTCCATATGTGTACAATTTTGTCAAAGAGCCCCTTATGTGAGACTGTATTGAAAGCTTTTCGAAAATCGAGATACAGAACGCTCATCTAGAACACTGCGCTAGTAGTGGAGTGATTCCAATAAGTTGGTGATACATGATCTTTTAGGGACGAAGCCATGCTGGTGCTCAGATATCAAGATGTTCAGAAAGTATTCCATTATCCTGTCTCTGAGTATTGATTCCATGTTTTTACAGACTATTGACGTTAGACTCACTGGTCTATAATTAGAAAGGTCATTCTTGCTACCTTTGTTCTTGTATGTAGGGGTAACGGCTGCCTCCTTCCAGCCAAACAGCACTGTACCCTCTAGTAGTGATCTGTTGTATATCATAGAAAGTGGCTTGCAGACGTCTTCAGCGGTTTCAATCAGTAGTTGGATGGATCGTATCAGGACCACCAGATTTGTTGGCCTTCACGTCCTTAAGCTTTTTCAGCACCTCAGCTTCTGTACTGGTATCGTGTTTTCTCTGCATCATCCGTCTTTGGAGTACCATACTTCTTCTTCAAATAAGGAATGCTAGTCTGTAATTAAGTTTAGCTGTGTATGCTTGAGTGGACATGTATCTCTTCCAGCGGTTGTGTTTCTTCCTTATCTTTCTAAGGCAGGTGTTGTCGAGCCATGGTGAGTGACGCTTCCTCTGAGTATTGGATGAATGAAGTCATTGCGCGTTTCTATGAGACTATCATGAAACAGCAACCAGCTTTCTGTTGTGTTCTTACCATGTAGTGCAGTGTGCTAACATGGTCATATTGAACCTGGTTCTTGCAGGTGTCATTGGCTAAATCGCATGGTTGAAGGTGAAAACCAGTTCATCATGGTCACTCTTATCAATCGATGGGAAATTATCTAAATTTCCCACAGCTTCTGGTGCATTTGTTAATACCAGGTCTAGGATTTTTTCATTTATTCTTCTTCTAGTTGGTTTCAACTGGTGCTGAGTAAAGTAAGAATCCTGCAGTGTCTCGATGGATTTTTGCTCTATACTGCCCTCAGATCTTCTAGTTACAGGTCCTTAATCTATCCATTTGATCATTGGTAGGTTAAAATCCCAAACAGTTAGTATATCTCAATTTACAACATATGACATAGTTTTCAAAGCATTTAACATATTTACATCATTTTCTGCTGCTTTTCTTCCCAGACTTTTATATATAATGACAATGTACAGTTCAAGTTCTTTGGCAGTTTTCATCTCCAACCAGATCGCTTCTGTGAATTCGGCAGGGCATTTTACTTCAAGTGCTTCTAACGTTTTGCTTTCTAGGAGTGCTATCCCTCTAATACCTACTTGTCCCTGTGATTCCACATTGGTAAATAGTTCGTACACTGGTATTTGGATCTCCACTATTTTGGTAACGGAATTTTTGGGGAAAATTTCAGTCAGCAATATAACATCTGGGGGATTAGTCATACTATGGACTCTCGCTTTTATTAAATCCATTTTGTTAAGGACCTGTTCTATATTAGTATAAAAGATTGCAAGTTCTCTGCTTCTATAATGCACCAGTCAATGAAATGCACCGCCCTGTGGGCCGGGAAAATGTGATTTAGTGCCAATTGGCGACGGCGCTAGGATTGCTCAAACGGGAATATGGAACGCCAGAAGAAATGACAAAATGAGTCTAAACTTTAATTTGAATCTGTGATATTTGTGAGAACTGTAATTTACTTCATTGTCTGAATGATATTCCTCGTCTAAATCAACGTTTTCATCTTCACTATCTGAGTCAGCAAAACCACTGTTTGATCGAGGGTATATAAATCCTTCCGACCGGTCATTTTGCCTGAATGCACTGTAGGAATACTCTATAATAGGTCTCTTTGTATATAAAGACTGTTGCTTTAACAACAGTGTCTATAAATCAATCTTACACAATGTAAGTGCATGGCATATGGCATACTCCATGCCTGACCTGAGGTGGTAAATTATGGCACACACCGTACGTCATACGATGCCAAAGGGTTAATCACATGTGTCACACTGAATCATCTGCCCATTCTCCTCCAACCCACATAGGCAATGGGTATCCTAGTTAGCAAGCGGAGTCTGCATAAAACAATCAGGACAGTACCACCCAAACTCTGGCAATCTCAGCATACCAACACATGTCAGATGAAATTTCATTACAGCACACGAAGCTCAAGAGCACATGATAGTTTCATCAATATCTTCCGGCATCTCACACCAACACATCACATCAGGTTCATTGTCGGCATCCGGTAAATGCATTGGACCCTGATCGGCTGTTGTTGTTTGGAGCACAGCCACATTATCATCTTGCTGGGGCAATTGGGCATTTATACCCTGATGTATTACTAATGGATTATTATTGGCATTCTTACGCCTAGTCTCGGCTGTCTTCCATGCCCCTACTTTTCTTCTTTCTGTGACTCCTGATAAATGTTGCCACCACATCTCCACTTCCCCAATCGAGAGTAAAAACTGCTCGGCTAAATCAACTTTCTGACTGTCAGTGATGTTTTTTTTCTTTCTTGAGCTGTTCATGGAACTCCTTTATAACTGCTGCTGGTGGATGGATTAATGGAGCACATTTAGATTTATATACATCCTTTGCTTGAAGAAAATGTCCAGTGCATGGCCCTTCACAAGTTTTTCTGGTACATACCTCACCCCATTTAAAACCTGGGTCAGGCACAGGCATAGTTATGAAGGTTAGTGGTGGTCCACTTTCAAACCAACACTAAACATGGTCATTCGACTGATTGATGCACAATTGGTGGATATAGTTCTCATTGCTACAGTTTTGGATATTCAAGACAAAAGCGTAGTTCACAGGCAATTCATGATTCATATGATTATCCCTAACTGCCCATACATCAGTAAAATACTTGAACGGTTATTTTTTTAACTTGGCTTTCTTGGTTTTGTTTCCACGGTAAACTTTTTCTACCAGAAATTTAAATAATGGCATGAAGAAGAACAGAACCTATCTATTGACCAGTGCAGCCAGGGATTTTCTTGGAATTTAGCCCGAGCAGCGGCTGGAGAGGGAGAAAAAACTCTGTTGAGTCGAGGATGTATACAATTGTACACTGCAGTGCACTACTGTTCAAATCCTGATAGTGAAATGAACTGGCCTGCTGTTTATAGTGTTGGTGCCTGACACTGACAACAGGTGAAGATGTCCTCCAAGGCCTCTAGTCTACAATATTTAAAAACAATTCAGCTATTTTTCCATGAAAATGATAGGGTAAGGCAATATAGGGTCAGTGAGGAACTGTTTAATTTTTATTGCATATCACTATGACTATGTATGGGCTCAACGTAAAAATATTTAATAATAAAAGAACATTCTAAAATTCTGTGTGGGACGACATCTGAAAAAAAGGAAAAAAATGCAATTGATGGAGTGCAAATCTCATTTTTAAAGCGAACTCTTGCATCTATGTCTCTTTAAAAACGCCTGAAATACATGGTAGTCCACAATATCATACATTTTCAGTCAATTTTCCTTGATAATAATTAAATTCCGATGTCAAAAATGGCAAAGTCTTTTATTCAGGCTATTTCCGGGTTAGGTGTCACTAGTGTATGGTTCGAAAACACGTGGCTGTTAAAAAAATTTCGCGGGCATCGTGGATCTGTGTCAACGGTGATGACAATGGCGTTATTTGCCGCTTGTCCGGCAGTACTAGCCAGGGAATCAGCGCTAATACCACGATGATATCGGTAGGGATCAATGATTTTCAGGTGCTGGATCGTATAATATTAAGCGCTGGGGGGGAGGGGGGGTAATTCATTTAATTGACTGGTGCATTATACCCGGTCTTTTCGCACTATTTCGAGAAAATGGGTCTTTGATACCTGGTTCAGAGGTTTCTAAATTAGATTGGTGCTGGATTGCCGAATAACTTCTAAAATCTGCGTTTGTTGTTCTTTTATCTGGTTGCTCAATAGAATCAGCTTTTGCAGATTTTTTAGATTGATGTAGGTCTCGCCTTTTATTAGTTTTGATGGTAGATTGATGTTTAGTCCGTCTACTTCTGACTTGGGAGGGTTGGTTCGCGGTGGCCATGTCCACTCAATTTTTTCCAGTTGATGATTTTTGATACGTCATTTGAACGGGGCTGCAGACGCTGCTGCCACAGTGTTGCCTTTTTTCTTGATTCTTGGTGGATGTTCTTGATACCTGTTCTCTCTCCTTTTTTGTCATGTCTGGTTTTATGATAATATTCCTTAAGGTTGGAATTTTGGCGTTCATCAGGCCAAGGCATTTTTTAACATCTCAACACGTTGAGGGGTATTTTGCAAGGTTACCTCAAGGCCCCTGGCACTGCTGCTCCCTTCAGTCCTCACACCAATCCGTCTGGTCGCTGTCGGTTTAATTTGTACATCCAATTCTTTGGATATTTTATCCACTAAGTTGAGATCAGTTGCCCTTCGTATACTTGCATCATCACTTCCTGATTCGGGTACTTTATAGATGAAAACATTATTTCTTCTCTCATAATGGCTAAATATTTCATCTGATTTTAGATTTTTTTGCAAGAATCTAGTTTGAAATAATTTTTATGAGTTCAAGGTTACAATTATATTTATGTGTTGAATTTATCAGATAGTTGCTATTTTGAACTGACATATTTTTAAAGTTTTCAGGTTAATTCAGATAGCACTGAGTACTGATAAGCACCTTATCTATAATTGTTCAAGTTAGACGTAGTTTGATAATTTCTAGCTAGCGTCAATGGAATTCAAGATGGATTTTATTAACAGATATTTTGGTCTACAATATCGGTAAATTAAGCCTAAATTTATGTGTTTCATTTTCAGTATTGCAAGAACAGTGTTTACTTATAGTTGATTGAAGAGCTATGAAATATAATGTCAACATTCTATGAGCAACCATATCGCACTGCTTGCTATTTAAAAATGTATGAAATATCATGTCAGTAGTATATCGAATGGTTTTGTAGTGTTTGTAAGCCTAGAGTTTTAATGAAATATAGAAGGATTCATTTTATTAGAAAGATAATTTTTTATTGAAGAGACCTTATGTATAACCAGACACATATAAAGACCATGCCCGCTAGATTGCTGTACTATATGGGAAAATGTCGTATTGCTTCTAAACTTTAAAGCGGGAACGATACCCGACCAGCGCTCGGCGTATTCTACTTGTTAAATACAGAAATATATGATCCCGAGCTGTACTAGGGACCCGACCTGAACGTTTGGTACCCAACACGAGCTACACTCAGGACCCGACTGGAATGTGTTAACTTGACTCCTGTGTATATAAACCTTAGATTTTTCAATATTCTTCACACCTGACGATGGTCTCTAGATAGATTTTGAAACGCGTGTCTCTTTAGAATTTTTGATTTCTGATTATCATTTGCTTTGTATTTGATTTCAATTTCATATATTGTGGGATTTTTACTTTATTCTATTCATCCATGTTTCATAGTGGTTTTATCTCGAACCGTGTAGCGCGCTATTCCAGTTTCTACCAGATTGTTTTAAACCGTATAACTATTTATTCAATTTATACACCAATTGCTCACCGCTTTCAGATAACATCTCAAACCCTTCAGGTTGAGTTACAAATATTTCACAATTAGTTGGGGCATTGAGGTATGCTGTTGTCACGTCCATTTGCTGTAAGGTCAAATTATATTGGGCAGCAATTTGCATCAATGCTCTAATTGAGGTTAAAGCCCTATTCTCACTAGCGAGAAAACATCAGCGATGGCCTCGCTGGTGGCGATAGCGAGATAAAAACGCCAGTGAAAACTCAAAATCGCCAACAGCGAGACGAATCGCTGGTGAGAAAATATCGCCGTAGTATAAATCGTACGCTGTCTAATTGCGTATCGCCGTTCGTCGTTACGGCGATTTATTTCTCGCTGCGAGGAACCCGGAATGCTCCTCATCTTTGACCTGTTGCCAATGGTTACCTGGGGCATGTACAAGCATAGAACAAGAGGTTCTACCGCATTGAAAAGTTTTTTAAATATACCCGGCATCAGCCGGAACATTCTCTAAAATTCGCTACTGTCTTCAACTTGTAACTCCCTGACAATGCCGGTCGCGAAACCATGCGTACCTCTTCTTTACAACCAATCTCGTGTCGGCTTTTTATTTTTCTTATAACGTCGTCTCTTTTTCTGCTGATACAGAAAGAAGTATGAAAACAGCACGTTTTGCTGAAAATT
>JAYMFW010194577.1:0-14708 GCA_036785005.1 Tubulanus punctatus
CATTAAAAGCAGTCATTTCCGATAACTACTCAGTGGCTACTACGTGGACTGAGACCTTGCCGTGGTGTAGTAGCTTGAGTGTCTCTATTACCCTGAGAGCTATGCTGGCAGGAGTATTAACTCCCGGCTGGTTTAACCATGCCAGACAGATCAATGGGTAGAGACCAGACTAACATCAGTCCTTGGACCTCCAAGTTGTGGGTTGTGCATTGAGTTACGGAGACTAAAATTTTATTTCAGCAAAACACACCGTGTGTAAGCAACCTTGAGATGTATGCCGGTATGTTCTGTGTTGAGTGGTACTGAAGGATTCCATGCTGAGATTAAATGATTCAGAAGAATAATGTCCCAGTAGTAAATATGGCACTGTTATTTAGTTTTAGTTTAGAAAAATGATGTAATTCAGTAATAGATTCACGAATTGTTGTTGTTTTTGAATTCAAGAGAAATTTCGTTTCATATCAGTCGCAGTCAGAATTCAATGAACCCACACTTCTTCATACTCTTGCTAATACAGTTCATCAGAGAGAGAATGAGAATGGGACTGAAACCTCTTAATGACGTGTGTAAAGACAGATTAATGAATTAATTCTGATAGATTTTTACTTTGAGAAAATGTGGGAAGTAAGCAAGATTGGAATAAAGTATAAAGTATGATTAAGCCTTTATCAGTGAAGCATGAGCCGTGTTAGGGAGGGATTGTGTCATTGAGAAGTAAGGAATGACATTATGTTTCGGACATTGGCATCAAATAGCTGAGTGGTACTTCATTAATCCTCTTTACAATCGAATTTCACGCAACAATACGAGTAAATGGATGGTTGACAGTAAGGTGGGTGTTTTTTTAAATACAAAATATCGCCTTAGGTATTTGTTAGTAATTTTCAAATGGGTCAGCCCTAAAATAAGGAAAGAACTCTGGGAAAAATGATATGGTAGATTTTCTCTTCTGATGAACTGCATATTAAGACAGAAAGCTTCTTTACACAACTATACGAGAAGATCACCACACTCTCTGCAGAACGTTCAACAAGATTGATATATCATCATCAATAACAGTAAAATAAGTGATTTAATATAATACTGAATTATGCATAAAATACACGTTTTCAGTCCATCGTGTTTTGCTTTCTACATAACTGAGCATATCATCTAAGCAAAAATCAGCCATATATGTTGTGGGGTAAACTGAACCCTCATTGGGGCAATTTTGGGGGTAGCTGAACCCGGGTTACCCCCAATTATTTTTTCAGTTAGGTATCTGACATGTACGGACACAGGTGAGTGCTCTCCATAAATTTCACACTATCTAATGGGGTAAATTGACCCAAAATTTAGGGGGTTAACCCGACCCCTAGGGACCACACCCACCATTTATGCATCAGCTGAACAAGATTTTATCTATGATAGTGGTATGGTTATTTGATTTAACAATTCAAACCTTCTATGTTCTTTGGGGTAAACTCCCCGTCGTGGGCTCTCGGAGTATTACTCTTGGGTTGTGTGCATCATATTAACAATTTTTTCATCTTCGTCATAATTATGTTATATTTCCATTTGTACGATGAAAAATACCAGTATCTATCTATCTATCTATCAGTCTATCTGTCATCACCAGTGAATTTCGAGCTGATCTAAGTGTACACATTATCCTGCGCAGCTGGTGCAATCCTAGGACTTCCTGGGGGTTTCAGATGCAGTATTCTCATTTTACCGCGAGCTAACGGTAACTTTCCAGCAACTCGGAGACCGACCAGGGCACTAATCAATCCGACGAGAGTTACTCCGACCGCTAAGTTTACTCCGATCATCACCCAGTTTGTCTTGTCAACAAATATTCCTGGAAAGAATACATTTACATCGGTCAGTCGTTTAGTCATAGAAGCAAAAACCTAAGACATTAGCAACATTGAGATATTGGGCAACTAGGGAAGTCAGATGTGTGTCATATTCGAATGAAACTTTATTCTAACAGACAGATCAATATGTAAACGAACCTTATAACTGATGAGATTCTTTGTCTTTTACCGCTATATGTAGCCACGGGTACCTAAACCCTGCCACTTCTGGTTACACGTAGGTCTGACCACCCCTTATTCGGGTATCGGCAGTTTTCAGATCTGTCCATGAGTACAGAGCGTCCATCAATATTGTTTAACTGTCTTCACCAGTTGTGGTCAACCGAATGAGGTCGAATGCAATCGTTTTTGCATCATTTCCTATTGTGGTAGCAAGAGTTTTTGACAACTCGACCACATTCACAGCAATCAATCTTGTAAAAACCACTTGTTGCAAGCACTTAGTAATAATTCATTACAGAAATCATTCTTAGTGACATCCCCCTTTCTCTCGAGTTCGAATATCAGTAAATTCAAATATCTATGTATGTGGTATGTATGTATATACCTGGTGTTACTGCAGTATAACTCTTAGTTGTACCAGTAGTTGATGTCGATGTAGTCGAAGATTCAGGTAACAGAACTCCGAATGCTTCTACTTCTGACAACACAATAGAGTCGTTACTATCAGGTTTAGTGATGATCAGATAACGACCAGTAACGCCCATTGGACACCTGTATGAAATTCAAAACAATATGGTTACAGATGTTAACCACAGCGTTGTGAGCGGGACTGAGGTTACCTTTTCCCGTTGCAGGGGGTGTTACCGGAGACCCCTCACGTTAGGTATATCATTCTAGAGTGTGGCCACTACACGATTTTCTCGTTTAACTAAATTTTCTTATGATAATCCAAGTTTAGAGTTATTAATTCAAAACTGCTGATACATGGATGCTGTTAATACTTTAGAATTGGAGTTGCATTTTTAGTTTCTTTGTTAAACGCAGGAATGACCTAGTTTCTTGTATGATAATACTTGACTTAATTTCAGATGGGGCCACTACATGGGTTCGACGATAGCAATGATACCTAATATCAAGAATCTGTCCTGGTAACAATGCACGGTTGACATGGTAACATAGTTTCATATTTGTGGACGTAGGAGACGCTTCTTCAACTGGTATTTCTGGTTGTTCCGTGATTGGCTCTTCAGTAGTACCGACGTCAGGTTCCTCTGTACTGTTATCACTGGTTTGTTCAGTATCCTCATCAAGTGTTGTAGTTACTACGTTCTCTGATTCTGGTGGTTCATTTACTGTTAGTTCATCTTCTATAAAGTTTTCTGCTATAAACACTTTGCTTCCATTTAAATTTGAACCTGTTGACGACAACAACAAGTGTTTATAATTAATGATTTATACCAAAATATATTCAAGTCACAGCTTCAGCCTAAACCTCTATTGCCTTCGGAAGCGAAAGTTGCATAGAAATAAACTAATAGTATGGTGAAATGTTAACCTCATTAAATAAAAAATCATAGCATAGATCAATGTTGTCAATTTCTCAAATTTCATGGGGATGAAGTGTTATGGCTTTATATTTATAACCAGATCTTAATGGTTTACCTCATTCATCAGAGCATGTAATCGGTGCTTGCAATACAGGTAATATAATAATATCAATGACAAATTAATTCGGAAGTTGGTACGTTTTGATAAATTACAATACAATGACGAAGGCCAACCCCAGAGGATCCGACCTGTCATTGGGAGGATATTGGTAATTGTATTGGTCATACCATCGAATGTTTGAGTCAGTCTCACACCAGTGACAATATAACGCGCCATCAGGTCGGTCATCCACCAGATGTTTTTACCACCAGACACCACTGATGAACTCAACGATTTAGCATCATTATGTCCATCAACTGATCTATCACACAAACTGCTGTTGTCGCTTTGTTTTGTTGGTTTATTCAGTGCGATATTGCCCTCTATAGATTAAAGAGAACGGAATTCAATTAATTACGTAGACAAATCATTTAAAGAATGGGTTAGTAAACATGTTTTATCAATCCCACAGGTCACCATCTATGAAAATGTATTGTCAGCAGCGGGTTTTTCAATGAATAATAAACGGAGCTAAACAAAAAATGAATGATTATAAACTAAAAGATGCTTAATGAGATTCATGTACTGTAGTACATCATCTATTTGAAAATGAAATACCCAAGCTATTAAGTGTCATAAACCGAAATAGCATTATTGTATTTTATTGTGTTTTTGCCAAAACTGCGTCAAATGAAATAGGTTAATTGCCCGATCAAGACATAGAAATGAATATCTTTCACCAACGGATTTAAATGTTTTCATCAGTATTGAGTGGAGATCTTAAACAATGAGTGAAGTTCTTATCAGAAATAACTTGTCCCATCAGCTATTTCCTTAATTTCGAATGTGAATAATTAATAGTACCAGTGAGGAATTCGTAATCTCATTCATTCTTACCGTTAACTATGAACAATTCTCCAAATATTTCAATTTCACAAATAGTCAACGGTGTCGTATCACCTCTAGCTTTACTGACCGTCACATAGCGCCCTCTGGTGACATTACTCACACAGTTGAAATAATGGATTTCACCGGCATATGAGCCCCCTTTTTGTTTATTACACAAATAGAAAGGGTACTCTGGTGGATCGGAGCCGGTGGGTTTATACGGTGAAACTGTTACTTTGAAATCTTTCAGATGGTAACCTAGATAAACGAAAGATAAGTGTCATGATTGACCCACCCGAAAACAGTCAGCATCCGTTAATCAATTGGAAACAGTTGGGAAGTGACATCAATTTTTAGCAACTGTCTTGAGGAATATGCACATAATGCTAGTTAGTGTACTAGTCAATAAAACTGCGCCCTAGATTAAACTAAAATCCCAAAACAGTAGTCGTTTTTTTATGAGATAACACTATATCCGTGTACGAAGCTACCTGACGATGGCCGTTAGAATACGGTCGAAACGTTGTGCTTAATAAACTTTTTTGGAATTTTTACTAAATTCAAAATTTGTTCGATTGTGGGATTTTAACTCTAGTAGTCGTTTTTCTTTCCATTCAAATTATATAAAATTCTCTAATATTTTGAATATTTCTTGAGATTTTAAAGCAGTACCCCAATGAATAGAATAAAACAGATGTATATGGAAATCAGCATAATATTTCCTCACATATCAGGTGTACCACAGTTTAGGTGGATTTTACTGTATATTTTTCTTACCACAACAATCTGATCTACCAGTCAGAGCGATACTTTCAATGTTGTATGTATCTAGTAGATCTACCGACCACCATATTAAATGAGATCCGTGCGGGATAACGTGAGAACAGCTAGACGTATCGTGCTGATCGGTAATCAGGACTCCATCAACGGCCAGACTAGCTACAACAGTTGAAGTTACCATACCGCGAACCATTTCATCGCTTTGACGAGCTGGTCTATGCTCCGCTACATTCACTATTTCAGTATATCAAGAATTAAGATAATTCATTAACAAAATAGAGTTTCAATTTTAGTGCGCAAAAGTGGAATGACTTTACTTTTGATCAAAAGATGATACAAAGTACATAGAAATATTATTTAAAAGTCTACTCCTTGGTGAAGCGAGTCTGAACAGAGACACGTTGGCTGTTGGATCCTCAGGGGACGTTCAGACACCTTGATGATAGTGATGGTGATTATGACAACGACGATGATAATGGTAACTGTTGATATAATTAATAATTATACACACAATTAATGACTATTGTAATGAAAGGACATATAGTAAAAAAACTTAGAGTGGTTATCAAAATCGAAGTAAACTTTTATAGGAAGTAAGGAATATAATTGTATACTGATAATGTTCAAAGATGTAAATAAGGATGAGATGATGATGAATAATAGTTATCTATTATCAGTCTTCTGAATTTATTTGACAAGAAAGATAAAGCTAAGGATAAACATAACCGAAGATCGGATGATGATATTCCGAGGCAATCCTCAGTCTTGAACACCATCTTACCCCCATAAGGAATTCCAAAAACCTCTACTTCGCAAAACGACAAAAATGAATCAATTGCTGATATAATCACATGTCTACCAGCTGCTCGTTGAGGACAGGTAAATGATTTCAATTCTCCTCTTTTGAAATCTCCGTCAAATACAGTACAAACAGACTGTCCTATAGTCGTTCCTGAATTACGATCCATTTCTTTAGCGACTGATATCGTGAATTTCTTTTTCAATAATTCCCCTACAATGTTGAAACATGCCATTATTTCCGATGGTCTAAAGAGCTGCATGTTAAACAGTTGCAGAACACGAAAATAATAAGTGAGATCTATTTTCATGATATGTGATCAAGAAATGAAACGACATAGATTTGGGATATTAACGTTTTTACCGTTATAGAACGTATTTGTGATATCATAGATGAGTGACCAAAAGATATATTTGAGCACAATATAACAGAAAGCACATCCTGTACATATCTGCCCCATACATGTTCCCCGAATGGCCTTTAGTTTATCAAGAAACGATATATGAATAACTCACATGCCTCCTCCTTGCGATTCGCGATTTTTATTATTCTAACGTAGTAAACATCATCTAGATCAACCTTCCACCATACTCTCGGTTCACGAGCTGCCTCGAAACATTCCTCTATACTAGAACCCACCCTGCGCCCATCCACTGCCAATTCTGGTCCTCCGAAAAAATCGTATTTACGATTGCTCGATTGCGCTTTTCTTACCAACGCAATGTTCCCTGCAAGAGACCAAGCCTTAAATTTGACATCCTTTACACCCTTTTAAATTAGAATTTCATTTAATTTTTCATTAAATACCTCAATGTTTGGCAAATTAAATACGATTATTCTAGAGGATAATAACCTCAAAATCATTGCCAATTAAAACACGATATTTCTTGACTTTTATGTTGAATACTCACGCATTGCAGAATTGTCGTATATCTCAACTTTACAAAGAACTACATTTGCGACTTTAGATTGGACGATGACGTAATTACCGGAAACACCCGAACAGACGAATAATACGTCATTCCATTGATGACGTTTGTATCCGCATCTTCCAGCCATTGATGTTATATTAGTTGTCTTAGTTAAATCATCCAGTACTAGTATCCCAATATTTCCTGGTACATCAAGATCAACTACAGTAGAATGTGATTGAATGAAATAGAATAATTCAAAACAATACTTCATTTACCAGAATCAATATTAAAAGATCGACGAGCCAACGACGAAGTTGGAATTTCTACATTTTGGTTCGGTTGGATGTGTTCAACGTTTTCCATGCACCTTGATGCAGCTCCCAGTTAAAGAGTGTCTTTATTCTATTTTGCATGTTCTATTTTTTTTCTTCCAAGGAAATAAAACTGGCTTAAAGACAACGGACAAATGGGAGTTTACTTTAAAACCTTCGTAAAAGCTTTTATCATCGATTTTTTATTTCTATAGATTTCTATAGATTTCTCTATATAACCTCCTTGTTGCGTCAGGGGGCTTAGCTTTGCTTGACTCATCATGAAAAGTATCAATTTTCTTTAATGTAGTCTATTCCTCTGATCTATTCACTCATTATATTCTTTGATTATATGAGATAAGTTTAAATGAGATTGAATTACTTACTACAACAATGTTCGTCGAATCTAATAATAACATCTTTAACTGTCGTTCTTTGATTCATTTTCACAGCCAGCCATAGATTAGACGCATTCAATTTTGTACATTCACCATTAGAATTACGATCATCTATACCAACACTACTAGTTTCAAGACCCGACGCTGAGTATATGGGCTGATAGGCGGCTTTATTAGCTACAAGGTGAGATTATTGTTGGGACAAGTGAGTGGGAAATGTGAAAACTCTTACATCATCCAAAATAACGATGGCTTTGTCGCTCTTGTCTAATGAATTTAAGTAACTTTATTTTTTTGCAATGCTATGTCATCGAAGTATATTACAATAGTGATTCATATTTACCGGTTATTTGCTGCCCATGAATCGCAATTTCACTGAATGATAACGGAGATCCAATAGCATTATCTTTAACAATTGTGATATATCGACCTCTTCCACTGTTTTTGCAATATTTTATTCTCTTTGGTTCTCCGACTGATATCGGAGCTTTCCATACTCTGCAAATATTCTCAGACGTAAGTTGCGTTTTCACAGGGTCATATTCGTTTTTGTCCACCAATATTGTAAGATCTTGCAGATAATGACCTTGAAAACAAAAGGTTACGTAAAAATCCGTGAATTTAATTCTCAATCAGTGGCTTATCATAGTTAGATAATAAATGTAGACTTGGTGAAATCAAAAACGTTTCAGACATCTCATCTGATATTGACAGAGTGCTTTGGGTTATTTTCACACATTTCTTCTTGATTTGATAACACGACATTGCCCTAGAAGGTCAGGATTCTACGTGGCTTGTAAGGGTGACCGGTGCACTTGATGACAGGTCGAACCACAGAACATAAAACACTGAGCTACGTTGCTGGAATATAGAGCTGAACCCAGGAGATTATTTATACTCACGGCTATTATTGCAACCAATCGGATCAAACCTCAAACAAGCACGGGATGTGACGATTGGATGAAGCCTTAACTTTCTCATAATTATTTCTTCCGCAAACCAATTCATTCTCTGCCCCCAGTAGAACGCTGTCAAAGATGTCTAGAATTTGAAATTAAAACAAACCTTGAAAGATATTCAAGGAATTTCCATTACACTCTATTTCCATTGACATTTCCGTATTATATCTATCGTAAAGCCATGTATCTTCTAGTCTAAAAGTCTAGAGCTAAATTTTATGGCTATGAAATTAACCCAAATCGTCTGTTATCTGCGTCAACTGAGGGACACTTTTTGTCGAATTTGTCCATTATAGCTACTCCGGCCAAGATGCTATATTGTCATATCGGGAGGCGAACATGTTTCTAACATTTCCAGTCGATGCATGGGTTATTCTTACCATCGTTGCTGACTTGAAGTTGACACCATCTACGCTATAAGTTGCATTTATCTTCTTCGGGATATTTCCGCCATTATTTGTTACTGTAATCAGACAAAAAAAAACCCCAAAGGAACCGTGGAAATTCGAATGTAGATGATAAACTAGATAGTTAAAGCTATGCACATGAGGTAGAAAGACGCTACTCGAAAGTGTAATTATAGGCAGGATATGATTGTCTCTTGAAAGGTAAATACACGTAATGCCTGAGGGAAGCAAAGTTCCAAAAACACTAGATTGACTTTAAATAATTCCCAATGTTGAGCATATCTTTGAAAAACGGTGACTAAAACCTGAAAGACGTCTGAAAGACGATGACTTGGGTGCGATGTATAGTAGTAAATTATTTCTGGGTGAGATGTTTTTAAATACCACTTCGTGCTTTATATCCAGAAAACATTTCACTTTGTTAAATAAGTTACCGTAAAGTGGATTCCCAGTAGTTTGACCAGAAATACAACAGAGTACCCCAGACTCGTAGAATTTGCTCCAAACCCTAGGTGGTTGATCGAACTCAATCTGTTAAATTCATGAGAAGAATCTCGTGTATCAACTTACCACCAATAATCACCCCCGATACCATTACGAGTCGCTGGAAATCAACTTGTATCCACGAATCACTTGCTGAAGGGCACCAGCCTGTACGATTACGAGCATTCACAGGTTCGCGGTTGGTTTTATAGTTTTTAGCTGTTATTTGATAGTCTCTGATTCGACCATCGAAAATTCCAAGTGGCAATGTACAGGTCATTCCTTAAATATATATAATAGGTTGAAATTGTCATAGAACATGAGTGGATTATGTGTAGATTCTCCTTTTTACATTTCATGTCTCTCGAACAGGTAAATAGGAGTAAAGGGGAATATTTTTCAAAGGTCTTAATAGTTAGATATTACTAAATGTTCATACATTCAGACTTTTTTTATTCATCAAATTATGCACTCATACATTGTGCAAGTTTTATTCACCTTTGTCATTCCTATTCGTTATTATAATATTTTCCATATCATAAACATTAAAGAGATCGATCGTCCACCATTCTCTGTGACTGGTTCCTGGAGTTTCGATAAATGACATGTAACTGCCATCGATAGCCAATGATGATTGTTTACTCGATCCGGGTATTTCACCGGTTTGTCTCGTTGGTCGATTTACCGCCATATTGTCTACATTAAACAAGAATGCAACTCAATTATATCAATACGTCACGACCAGCAGATAAAATACGGATGATTACATAAGTTTTAATAATAACACCTTATTGATTATTGATATACAACGAAACTCCATCAATCTAATGGCAGTGAGTGATCAAACGGAGCCTTGTTTCTGTTTCATCTTTCCCTTTTGTATTTACCTCGGTGAAGGGTTCCAAATACTTGTATTTCACAGATCCATAGATGGTATGAGCTCGGTTGATATAGAATAGCGTATCTACCAGTAGATGGAGTTTGGCACGGACGATGGGTCATCGCTGTTTTACTTTTAAACAGTTCTGTTATGACCACACATGTAGTTGATCGTTGTAGTATCTCTTCATCCTTCATTCGATGATTAAACTCCATCGACACGAGAACTTGAAACTCATTCTGTGTCCGTGCTGAAAGAAACAGTCAAGATCATTCTGAACTTTTTAATCATGTCATACATTGTGTATTGTGTATATGTGGAGGAATTAATTTTGATAATATGATGATTATGATTAACGGTTTGAGAACGAGTCTGAAGTGATGAGGTGTAAGACATGATTTCTAGGGAGAAAGAGAATAGTGTTGTAAATTAATCGTGTTAAGTTTACGCACCGGATTGGGGAACACTGATTTGTACTGTATGTACGTCATAAACGTCCCCGAATATAATAGCGTACCATTCACCGTGTACGTCACCATTCATCGCGAAACAGCTGTACCCTTTGAAAAAACAATCGTTACCATCCACACCTAAATACCCCTTACGTCTTCCATCTCTGTAGTTCTTTTCTAACGTTATTTTCTGTAATGCTATATCCGCTGAAAAAATGATACAGTTATTTTTAATGCCTTTAAAACGTTACAATCCTGTGTGAAGTAATGTGAAATATGTCTTCGATACGTGCTTTTTTAGTTTGGTGACACTTATTTCTTAATCATTTAATATTTATGCCCTCTTGAAATCTAAACGTGATTTAATATACTATTTCAAGAAATTTTCCAGAACACGAGACTGCACATACTAATCAACGTACAACACCGAACATTGCCGACCAGCATCGACCAGCGTGTTTTACAATGGGCTCAATCTTGAAGAGAATTACAAATCAATAGTAGCAACTATTCTTGAAGATATTTCTAATGACATCATATAACATGTTAATGCATCCATTAACTTGTAAATTAGTTTTCCTTTACAGAAATAACCATATGTATGTTCCGTATATTTTATTAAATATTACATGTAAATCAAGAACAATATAGAATTTAATTGAAAAGTGCATCACGTTTTCATAGCTTATCATGAGTGTTCAAAATAAATATTTTTTTAAATTCATTTACTGCCAATTGGCAAAAATTTTGAAGAAGTTCTTAAAATAAACTCAACAGATATCTTCTTTTGTGTAGACTTCAACTTCGCATAACTTCAAATTGTTCGAACCGACAGAACCCGTAACCAGCACCTGGCGCCCTCTACAATTGCCGTGGCAACTGAATTGATACAGTTTTCTTTCTGCACTACCAATAATACTTCCAACGTGCGTCTTATTTGTTCCCCATACATCATCTTCAATAAAGTTGTTCGTTACGTAGACGTGAAGATCTTTCGTAATGCCTATATCAAGGAAATAAGGACACATAATCCAGAATTATGAAGGAATGCGACACTTGGAGTTGAATTGATCAATATAAATATGTGAATTTTTCCAACCCTATGTCGAAATCACACATTCATTTAAAATAAGATTTATTGTAACTTAAAATGTTAATTCTTCCTACTGTGCAATAATGTTTGATAGAACCAAATGTAAAAGATAATATACTTTTCCAATCGGAACAGTGACGTCGCATTTGATAAACTGAGGATATATATCCGGAGTAATCATCGAAACAAAAAAAAGATCATTATTCAGTTAACCTTCAATATCGACATAGATTGTTCTACGATTGGTATTATTGTGATGAGTTATGACGGGAGTAATTAGTACCAATTCAGGACTTTCTCTCAATTTTTCATCGGAATTAAAATCGTGCTGGGGACTTCATTCATTTATAAAAAATTGTCAACAATAATCTATAATGAATTTTCAAAGTTTCTTTTCACTTTTTTCTCGAGTCATTCCTATATTAAAAATCTAAAAATGAGTTTGTGTTGCTAAAAAAGGCCTTGAATAAAAAAGTATAAACTGCTAAGTAAAAATCAACGGTAAAAACTTGTTCATAATGTAGTGTATATTATATTTAGGTAATATTCATGTGACACTTTTCCGAGAAAACCGTAGAAAATTTCATATTGAGAACGTTTCAATCATAGGGGTGGTTTTAATGAACCACTTTATCAATAACTATGCTTACTAGTTTTGTTCAAACGGTCATCACAAAATCAAATAAATCTTGATATTTATTGTAATTGATTTTATGTTTAGATACAATCTTAAGAAATGTTTTATTGATGATCCCATAGACGCCTCCATAGATTAAAAGGTATACCTCCACAGTAATAGGTACACGGAGCCACGAATATCCGATCGATGTCGTACTCATCCAACAGGTCGACATACAACCACAGCGGTTGCGATAAACCCCAGCCATAATTATCCGTATTTGGACTCAGGTCCAAACACGTTAAATGATAGTTGTTAAAATCTCTGTCACCATCGACGACTCTAAACGATATATCCTGGTTAGTTGTTGGACGATTTTTAGCCGGTTTATGAAGAGCTATGTTACCTATATGAAAAAATACTATCATTGTTAAGTTAGTTAGTTTTCAAGATATATTAATTGACATTTATATAAAAATTTCTTATTGGCACCCACAAATTATGCCCATGCTTGTAGAACAATTTCTAGGCAAGGCACATTTTACATACTCGATTATCTAACTTAACTTTTAAATGTAAGTTGGGGTAAGAATATTTATATCCAATCTAATTTCGGACTTATTTTATAATTTTCTTTAATTGATAATTTTATATAGGTTGCGAAATAACCTGATTGATTCATTGAATTCAGTTTTACAGTTCAGAGTCTCCCCAACTTGAGTAAATAATGACCCACATAATTTAGAACTTAAGTTTCATTCATAGTTACAAATAAAAAAAAATTATTGATTTAATGCGGAAATACCAAATGCATTTCGTTAAAATTTCATTTTAAAGTTTGTACTTATACCTTGCTGCCTAAGAAGTCCATCCGTAAAAAAAACCAGACAACTATCGATGAATATCATAAATAAATTCATTTTTAACAGTTTACGATCTGTTTCCTCATAGCTCAATGAAATATCGTGAAAAACGACACAAATTTCTATAAATGCGAGCAAATACCTAATTTAGCCGTCGGTGAAGCTTTATTTTTAATGCCCACATGCGTTTTATTGGATTATAAGAAATCTCATCCCACGAAAATCTTCATTTGAGATATCATTGTATTATCAATTAGTATTACTGAATCTAGTTCTTATTTGAATAGTTTACGTCCATTAAGAAATATAGGACCCCTGTGGGTGTGTAAGTGGTACTATATATCCCCCCTTTAAACACGATCTTTTGATGAAGAGATTAATAAGATGAAATAATTGAAAAACTGTGCACATCACAAAAATAGTCTTATATAGAGATTGTATTATTTGTCTTTAGTTTACTCTAGGGTAAGATTATTCTCAGATTTTATATATTTCAACTATAGTCTGATAGGTGACATGATCAGGTGAAATCAACATTATTTAAGTGGGACATTATTTGTGTTAAAACTGAAGTTGGATAAAATGTTTTTTGTCGATGAAACTAATCACATAGAGTTTGGATAAAAAATGTTAATTATTAACGATAAAACATATTTTTAAAGGTGATATAATTCCTATAAATCATATAGAATTAGCAGAAATTAGTGAACAAGTTTTTATTTGAAATCAATCTAACATAATTTTGAGTACCGGTATAAACATTAAATGTAAAACTGTCTAAATATCGATTTTTGAAAGTCCTGTAATTCAGTTTTTGACATAATTAAGTAGTCCTAGAATCTACAGAAAAGGAATTGGATTATGAGGTTGGGTAAAATCTGAGATTGGATAAAGAAGTCTCATCAAAGAGAATGATAACTAACTGAAATATAAAAAGAAATACAAATATAGCTGCAAAGCAGCGATAACCAATTTCTGCCACCATGTAAAGATAATGGGTCAAAATTATAATCCGGGTAGGCATACTGGTAACCATGTGGTCATATAAAAGTAATGAAAATTGAAATTCTAAATAACGTGCACATAGCCAGTTTCGATTCCATGCCCACAATACGATCATCCAATGACAATTACCTCTCTCCTACGGGGTCTTGGTGTGATAGTAGAGATAAACTTGGAATTTTGAATACTGGTACGCAAGACTGAATCTACACTAAAGTCTGTTCAAAGTTAAAAGAGCTCGATAGGCGTGTACACATTCTTAAGATTACAATTAGCCATACTGAAGCCAATTAAAACATGTGCATTATTTGCACTGCAGCCAATTAAATAGCAGCATAATACTGTCAGTGAGATGTGTATTCTACTGTACTTGTTTACAGCTCTGTCTGTGCACTGTTATTGGCTGCAGCC
>JAYMFW010194910.1:0-11543 GCA_036785005.1 Tubulanus punctatus
GTGCTGATAGCCCTAGGGTAGATAGTCCATCATACCAAATATCAAGACAATAGCTTAATGCATGACGAAAACTTCCTTAAAAAAACTGACGGACGGACGGACGCACGGACGACGGACGAAAACCGAATGCAATAGCCCGCTGGGACTCAAGTCCTAAGTGGGCTAATAAAACCCGGGACACATAAGACCCGGGACATATAGAACCCGGGACGTCACACATAGGGATGATCCCGTCAAAAGCAGCCGAAATAATTTGGTAAGGCATGTCTAGTGTGCAAGCTCTCTCTGAAAATCAACATTGAAGTGAGAGATTGTTATGTAGTAAATTCGCTTATGCTTGAAAGTTGTTACCATGCTTTATCACAGTCCTTAAAAAACCATGATTTTAATGAGCTATTTTCAGAAATCAATGGGTAGTTTTTTAAATTAGCCATGAATTCTCTTCTTTGATTCGGTCTTTGTGACGGTGAGCATGAAACACCCATGAGTGAATTAATATTATGTTGCCTTTTTATTGTTCACCAAAAATATACTATCTTGATATGTCATTGAATCTTGCCTTACATCACAAACACTCGAGTCGTGAACATAAACTATAAAACCTCTGTTTTCTGTTATATAATGTATTATGGATTAATTGTTAATTTCATGGTCTCTAAGGCGATGTATTGGAACATTTTCAACTTCACATACATACACGCGCACACACCCACTAATTTTGCTCAGCGTACTAACCGATGTTTGGCTGCTTCTGCAGGCGTATGTACGTCGAATTACCAAATATTGCAGACTTCGTCGACGTTGAGTGGTTAAATTTCCATAAATAATTTTCCAACCTTTCGGCCAGCAGTAATGGAATTGCGCCGAATAAGCGATTCTGTTCGTTCGGAAACCATCACTCGTCATTATATACCGCTCTGATCGTCGCACTGTAACGCAATGTAGCGTTTATAATCCGTTGAAACAATGCGTGTAAACGGCCGTTGCCAACCTACGGCGGACGCCGCGGTGTCATCGCGCAATAAAACAGCTTATAGAATATGGATGGGATATTGGTACTTGGATAACAAATTAATGGCGAAAACTCCGGCAGGAACAAATAACATATTTCAGACAGTTATTGAGTGAGACTAAATTTTCCGTAGACAGTTTGAAGGTAAGTTTGATCTCGTTAAGATGCCGCTATCAGTTTCGAGAATGTTTTAGGGGCTAGGGGTCGGTTTTTCTAAAGATTTTATTACCAGTAGCAACTTCACATTTCGAATGAGTTCACCATGTTTAACCGAATCCAGTTTTAAAAAAAAACAAAATTATTTCAAATTGTACGTGAATTTATTGACAATTACAACATCACATTTCCATTAAGATGCCGCTATCAGTTTCGAGAATGTTTTAGGGGCTAGGGGTCGGTTTTTCTAAAGATTTTATTACCAGTAGCAACTTCACATTTCGAATGAGTTCACCATGTTTAACCGAATCCAGTTTTTGAAAAAAAACAAAATTATTTCAAATTGTACGTGAATTTATTGACAATTACAACATCACATTTCCATTAAGTCGAACAATGGCAGATGATATGGTCAAAGATTTCGAAAAACAAGGTCTTTGTCATTGAAATTAATAAAATTCCTTCCGAAAATAATCCTAGCATTTTAATCCGATTGGACTGCACTTGTCGGTACGATGATTCGATTAACATTGTATATTCTAAATGATTGATAACACGCCATTTAGACAAATATCTGTCAGTTAAATGGACGCACAAAATTGGAGTAGGCATTAATCATTAATGCGAAATACCTTATTTTCGGAATAAATACATTTTATTATGATATTGTTTTAATACCCAATCCTCACTTATAGGTAATATAGGAAATATAGGAAATATCGGGCTTTGATCACGTTACAGTTAATTTATCACATATCCGTAACATAGCCACAGTCTATGGAAATGTCGAATACGTTGATAACGTAATTCAATTACGTCGGAAAAACACAATACCGTGTAACAGGGTGGATATCCGACGACGATAATTTCTCAGATCTAAATTCCAAACTTTATTTCATAGACCTAAAATGTTTCATACCCTGCTTGGCACAAAAATAATGTAATTATGGAAGTAAATGGAAGACTAGATAATTCTATGGGAGTTCGCCTTTTCCACTGAACAGAATTCAATGTGCATAAAATTGCCTTTTACTACAGTTGGGCTAAATGTGTAACGTAAGAAATCCAATCGAGAAACCGTTTTCGGATGCAAGACTGCACTTGGGCCACTCAACACAGTCACGCTATCTGAGAAGCTGTTTAGAAAATGCATGGACTTCTCTTGAAATTGTCGTTTGGCATGTGAAGGCTACTTCTGCTTAGTAACCCTAATGACAAAGCCCCGAAGGTTTGACGAAAACTTGTTTGTGAATCAATTGTCGAGAATTTTCATCAAACGTTTGGTTGACGCTTTTCTATCGAAAAACTGACTTCCTTCGTATAAATCGAAGAGAAATGAACGGCAACTATGAATCGCCCTGGCCGCGTGGAAAACCAATAGAGAGAAATCAATGGACTCCATCGAAGGTATAATTCCGTATCAACGCCGTGACATGTAGGCAACAGGATATTGAAATGGACCTCGTGGTGAAAGGCGATGAGAATGAAATGAAAAAATCGTAATTATGAACAAATGTATGCCGCAATATACCCAACTTATTTCTTCGTCGCAGGAGTGCGGCGGACGCACCGACGAATGATAAAACGTTATCATTATTATCATTAGAAATTTAGTTTGTAAATCTCATCTGGTATTTCTACAATTAGGAGAGAGATCAATAGATTTTGTAACCAAACAATAAATGATTTGTCGTTGTATCAAACATTTCGGGATAAAATTATCCGTTCTTCCGGATATAAACATGAAGATAATTGAAGAAACTAAAACTCTAATGATGACAATCTTTGATAGTTAGTGTTTTATTATATTATATTATAATTTTTCTGCATTTTCCTCGTGGGCGTAGGATGGATTTTGAAAATTGAACATTCAAATGGAATCCAAAAGAATATACTGAAGACTTCGATTAGATTTGAACTTATTTTCCAGGGCCTAAAGTGAAACCGGTATTCAAATATAAATGCCTTCTACAGGGACGGATCCAGGAGCTGACCGATGAAACAGGGTCTGGAAAATTAGAAAAATCAAACCCGTTAGATGCATTTTGAATCCTTGATAAACCATACAGTTTCATGAAAAAAACCTACGCAAGTCTGAGATGTATTGTTATTGAAAATGCAAGATTTTTCTTCCATCGGGACTTTCAGAGGAGCACGTGGCCTGGTGCGCCCCTTGAATCCGCCACTGATTCGTTATTTAGACATACACCGTGTGCATTGGATTTTCCGACGAAAATACCTCGAAGGGTTTGGTGCACTCGTTTCTCAACATCCGTGGTGTCTTTGAAATTCTGTTTGTTCAAAATATCGACCAGGATATCAAGTGAGGAGATAGACGTGGCCATCGCCGTCGGTATTTGAAGTGAAAATGATCCTGTCAAAATATTTTTTTGATCAACACGTCGCTTTTCTCAGTAAACTTTGCACAGCAGCTGGAAGAGGTTCTGGCCTTGAGGACGTAATAATACACAATAACTCCCTAGGGTGACCTTTTCAAAACGCCAGAAGGCGTACAAACGATGTCGATGTATCGGGGGAGGGGGGGGGGGTGCTGTAAATATTGTCACGAGGAAGAACTAAATACAGACACTACACGATTAGTAGATAGTGGATCCAAGACCAGTTCTAACAGAAACTTTGAGAATTCAGATACTCTGAGTTGGATTTCGAACGCTTAACAATACTGATAAGCTCAATTGCAAAAAAATCTAAAGGTGGGATTTTTATACCCTAACTTTGACCTTCTATATCTCCCAAAATAGGTCAAGCAGAACAACAGATTCAGTGTCCATCGAAGGCCACACTAACCTCTGTCAATTTGTCAATTTTAATTAAGAATCATTAATTCAAACCATTTAAAAATTCATCAAAATTAAAGGGGTCTTATTAATGCTCAATTCCTGAAACAATGAGCTATAGATTTTATAGACTCAAACTACTATTCAACAGACCACGTGTAATTCAACTTATACAACTTTACAGAGTGGATCTATCTAAAATATCAGCTGAGATATGACTTGATAAAGTTGAGCCAACAATCGGATGAAATTATATTCAGAGTATATTACCTAACATTTTTTGCTCGGTGTACGTAGACCTGCAATCATATGGGCTGATCTATTGTAATTCGCGTAATTGATATCACACACATTGTATATTACAATAGACAGAGTGTACAATAGACAAACTGTTTGCCGAGATATATAATTCTGATACCTTTTCTGGGAAATGTTGTCAAACACGGTATAATCCACATATTTCCAATGGCCAAGTGCCCTTAATAGGCACTGGATCGATAACATAAACAGTGACAGTCGTGTGAAATCAATGTAGCGTGTCGTGGGCCTGGCACCTGTTGGATGTGACATATTGTTTTTACAGTACATTTTCACATTCGTCACTTCGTTGACATATTGTTTTTACAGTACATGTTCACATGTCACTTCGTTGAATTTTATCATAAAATGCATACGTTAACCTCAATCATTATGCTAGCATACGAAACATCAGTTATCTTTCGGCCGTAGGCATAAAGCACGTAAAGTGGTGAAACCTTGCCCGTAAATCCCACCCAGGATTTTTTAACACGTTCGCTGCCACGGTCATTTTCCAGTTCTGCCGCCATATTGCCACTACAGAATATTTCGTAGTTGGCAATAAAATCATCACATAGTAAACCATTGTTCAAAATTGACCAATGAGCGATCAGAATGAATCAGATGTTGTTTCCACTGCCGGCCAATAACCAACTGCGTCATTCCCATTGCCAGAGTTAAAATGGTTAAGCCTTGAACAAGAAGAATCACCTATGATATATCTCGTAGTGGCAATGGAGGCAGAACCGGAACTACGAAATACCTCGTAGCCGGCAGTCAACGTTTAATCGGTATCATAACATGTTAAATGATAGTAAACGAGAAAAATGTCAATAAAGTGACGAATATATTGATATATAGACACATACAAGGAAAACAGACCTTTGCCATCCACGTTCGCACCCAACGCACCCTACCTGGTTGTTGTAGTTTGAGGAATGTACGAAAGGGGGATGAGCCCCGTAGACATTTTTGAAAAATGAAGTGCTCAAATGCTCTCAGAAGCATTCTTCAACTCCTCTCGGTGGCAAATAAAAAAACATTGTTGAGCAAAAAGTTGCAAAAAATAAGATGCCTGGACACTCGTTCTGGGCCATTCTCAAACCCACACAAGAATTACACCATGAGACAATGTATATCAATTAAACCATGTATTTTACACGATTGTGTATGATATGAACAAAATAGTAGCGTATCAAATGGTAAATTCAGAATATCTCTCAATGAGAATATCTCTCATCACTCCGAATAAATCAGATTGTGACAGTTGGGAATATTGAGGTGTGGGTGTCTGTTGAAGGCTACTGTCTGGGTTCCAGACCTAGAGAATTTTGAAAAATAATTTGAAAAGAGTCGCGTTCTCACGCATGAATCAAGAAAATAAAAGTGTTTAAAAATATTTTTTGGGGGTGGCTAGCCACCCTGGGCACCCCCTGTATCCGCCCCTGCCTCCCTTTTTCTGCAAACCAAATTTATCTTTTTGGCTAGAATAGATTCAGTTTTTGAGTTTGAACTCTTATCCCCTTATTTTCCGTATATACGTTCTGACACATTTATTCCGTGTTAGGGTGATTGCAGCCCCCTCTATTGAGAACTAACGGATCCACCGGTCGGCAATACAAGTCTGATTTAAAAAGCCATATTAATCGCACACAATTCCCCTGCCAATGGCCTTCCTGCCGCTAAAAGCAGCAGTACAGATATCATTTTTACGGCTATCATTCGGCACCCCTCGGCGCCTTTAAAGGCAAATTGAGGTTATATGTCAAACGTCAATTGAATCGGTACTTTCAGGTGTTGAGAATGTAAATGACGAAATATTATTAAAATTGAATCAATTCATCAAAGTCAGACTATAGGAAATGGGACCCGAGTAATGCAACTCGCAATTCGCGCTACGGAAGTAGCTCGGCCTCAATTATGAATCGAATATCTCAAATTCACTGAAAGAGAACTGTTTGATTTGGTTTTATCGTCAACAATCTCTACTCCCATGCGGATTTAAATGTTGTATACTGCATTCTTATTATAAGAATTAAGCGTGATAGCATGATAAAAGTTTCGTCTTGCATTTTTGATCACCGACGATCCATATCCACACCACCATATGATGGGTTTCATCATTCTATCGTCATATAAAATTTAGATATCATCCTCGTAAGCATATAGTTACTAGCTGTCTGAACTGATTTCGAAAATAATTTACGTCTTTCATTTATTCGACCCTATGTATACTGATTATGGCGTTTCGAAGCGATAGCGCATGCGAGAATAACGTCTGAACGATTTCAAAATCCGCCACCAGCGTCGTCCTAGAATGTCCCAATAGAAAAATGATATAGTAATGGACCTTTTCCGCAGTTAAGCAGCTCCGATTTATACAGTTTATCAGGGCATCAGACCACGATTCAACTGAAACCTCATTGTTCACGCTTCATTATTCGCCGTAAACTAGCCGGATTGATGCCAGTTTTACTGATGATGTTGAAAGCGCTCGTAAAAGCTCCCGCTACGTAAAAATGCCAATACAGTTTGTCTTGTAGTTAACGGATAACGATGCGCTTCGGGATGTGTTGGAAAGTAAACACTCTCGCCGTTTCTCGTTACGAAAAAGAAATTCTCACAGGAATTGAGGTTTAACTTCGGTATTAAAGTGTGGATACAACGATTTGTATCATTATACGCGTATGTAATGCTAGAATGGAATCTTGAATAACATCGAAAAGCGAGTATGTGCTATTTTGTACGTATTCTTCGAAAAAGGAATTGATTTCAAAACCGATGTCACAGACAGTGTGTACTCTGGTGTGGTATATCGATTCGCAGAAAGAAGACGAGACGTAGGTTGACAGTGGTGTCTGCCGTTTTATTCAAGCGGAGAAATCAAAAGGTTCGCATGCACATGAATTGCGATGAAAAATAACTCAATCGTTATTTCACCGTGGTTACCCGTATTCTTATATCGCAAACATCTATATAGCCAAGTTGCAGTACACAAACCAGAGCAAAACAACGAAAGTGCCTGTGTCCCGCGGTTTTATGGTCGGTTGCTGCCAGGGAGAAGGTCGTAAAAGCTCGCGCTCTGGTAAATTAATATCGTATCACACCGAGTGGATCCAGTCGATGTTAATGCACTATACCTCCGAACACCTAACTGTGTACAAAGGATTCCTTTTAATGAAGGTGTAATTTCTGTCACGTTGGGTATTTGTGGATTCTCGTATAGCGTGGAGGATCGCGTTTAACGCAATATACCTACGTACCACAGTCGATTCGCATGCAACGGCAGCCACTTGGTAATGATATGTTCCCATAACAACTTCGGTGACACCTTGGTAGTAACTGCTCTCGGAAATGAGTATGTACTCGTGGCCAGTTTAGAATGATTTCGATAGGATTAAGTCGCGCATCTTCGGTTCTCCGATGGAGTCATTAGGAACTTAATCATCTTCTTATAGCAGTCGTCCGCTCGTGTCATAGTCCGAATGGTTCATCAATTGTAACTAGGAAGGCTAGCTTCATCAGAGAGGATAACATCCTCGACGTCCGGTGGTGATTATGGAAATATTGAGAGTAATTTGTACCTAATTGCCTAATGTTATTCAAGTGATGTAGGTAAGAGCTAATCTTTTTATGACAGTATCAATCTTCTCTATATATCGTCTTAATCGGATGTAGTAGCGATTGATTCAGTTCATTTTGGACTTGAGCTAAGCATCTTATTAATCTTCAACTGATAAGTGGAACGCTGAATAGCAAATGTAAAACTTATCTTTAAAGTATAACTATTTGAGATGCCAATAATTTTTTTTCTCGATATACTGGTATTTATAATCTGTCCATTTAGCTTTTGAGAAGGCTGTGCAATTTTTGTTCAAATTTCCTATCGCAGAAATATCGAGTAAATTGATGAATACATCTAAAATCAACTTCATTGCTTAATGCATCTATTTCACAAAATGTGTAGGCTTAATCATTGCATGTTTTTATAAAACATGTAAGCTTCAAAGTCCTTACAAAATACGCTGGATGATGAAGTCATTGAATTCATATCTGTCAGTCTCAACCATTTTACTTCGCGATTTGCATAATCGGGTATAGGTTTAAAAACTCGTCGTGTAGTTTATGTTTCCCGTATTTATCGTTATGGTGAAATTGGTTTCGAACGAAGTGAATAGCACTTCAACGACAAAGAGCTCGCGCGTAAAACAAAACCGTTGCATAATTCGTATTTAAATGCACCCGGTAAAAATACCGTATAAAACGCAGCCGCAAACTAATGGCATTTTACATCACGGAATTCTGTTCGCTGCAAGTTAGGGTTTTATTACTAAATCAATTGGCCTCCTAATTAGGATTCTGGACTTTATCTCAACTGCGAAGTCGCACTAGAGTGCGATTTGGACTTTCGTCACGTTCTCAGAGCGACTACGGCAGATTAGTATACGCTATTTGGCCTGGCCTTTTTCATCTTGTAAATGTACCGATACCCTCACTCAACAGGTAACACACCGAGTAGTTCTTGTTGGTGATATGATACAGAATGACGTTCGACATTGGTCAGTTCACAATTATCCACAAAATTAAACTGGGAATTGAGTTGTCCGGAAAAATATATAAATGTGGCTAAATGAAGAGAAACTTTTGTGAATTTCAATTGAATTTCATTTTATTTGTTGATAGCGCAACAAGAAAAAAGGGAATTAAATTTGCTGTGCCTTTCCTTGTGCACTTCCACTTGGATTGATTATGACATTGTAATGATTTTTTCGCGTGTATGACCTTGTACTTAAAACAATTTCTGACAATTTACACTTCCTTAAGTAGATATTCATTGCACGATGGACTTTTTGTGGATTTCCTGTGCCGCATTTTAACTCAACCATGTCCCGATATAAACCATCTATCAACATTGATTGCAATCAGTGAACATAGCATACGAGGATTAAATCCGATGTTTCGCATTAAGGATTACTGTTCTTGCAATTATTTGAAAAAACCAAAAGGCTATTTGTCTAGTGAGAAATTCGTTTCGCCTTCCCAGTATGTCATCAATCATTGTTTATCGAAAAAATAATCAAGTTCACATTTTTTACATTTTCTTATACTCGCCAATAACTCACGGTAAGAGAAATTCACTTTTTTACCTGAAAATAGTCTTACCGATAGAATATACACAAATTTACCTAGAATGTAAGATAAATATATACGGGCGCTAAATCCAGCGGCGTATCGAGTGAAAAATATCCGATGCCACATGCGCTGAAATATACATAGACAATGGACGGATAAACACTTTTACATCTATTTCAAAAAAGTTGAATTTAAATTCTACGCCAAGAATAAGTTTAGTTTTATGCTTTCATGATATACCATAGGGGTAGTTATCATACGAGTAGGACCCCAGACACAACGCAGGAAGGCATTTTTTGGAAAAAAACCCACAGCTCCTACCTCGTCTTCAGAGGTGTGGTGAAGATGTATGGAGCTTTTAGAGTCAATTTTACGCAAAATAAACAAGAGAAGAGAATTGGTATTTCTCCCGAAACGATAGTCTGTATGATATGCTTTTAAGGCAATGAAATGATGTGCCCATTGATTTACATACCTATCGTAGATTAACCCTAGTATGGAAAACGACATTATCCAGATACCGGGGAGGTGTTCGTCACAATAACGGCAATCGGAATAATGTATTTCACTTGGTCGGCTTTCACGGAAATGGCCATTATATATTTATAAATAAATGCGAAAATCCATAATGAAGCAGAAACTCTGGACAGCGACGCGTTTCAATTTAGTCATTCATGCGAAATAGTTTCGTGTGTATATTTGATGAGTGAAAGTGCAATGAAGAACAGAGAAACAAGAAACAAGGCTGATAGCTGCATAGCCGGAATGGTTTTAAGTAGAAGTATGTGTGGTTATAGTTTGGAACTGATTTTTTGAGAATAGATTTAAGATTAATTAAAACCCTTTCCACTGGTGACTCCCAACTCAGATTTGCTTATATTTTATTAGGCACCTTTTTCAATCCATTCTGATATCCATATTGTCTACAGCTGTGTATAGATTTCCCCTGACACCCTATTTTGCCTAAAAGTAATTCACAAAACAAGAAGTATATTAAGAAATAAAAGAGGAAACCTGAAAGGGTTTTAACAACTCCATCACACTTAAATCGCAAATTATACATTCTGAAATGCCAAAAGAGTCTCACGTCAAATGGGCGCAAACCCTACGCATCAGTCAAAGCCATGAATCGTGTCGAATGAAGTTCGAAAAGTTTGCTTTGCCAGTTCCGTAAACCGGATCTAAAAGTCTCCTTGGGATTATTAGAAGTTTTACCCAAGTGCGTCGAAGTCGAACCTCGTTGTTGTTGGTGCCCTGATGAAATCAACCATTATCAGATAACGTGAAAGTACGAATGAGTGTGATTGACAAGCCTCTTCCAAATGATGCCAAATGATGCACATGGAACCGATTATCGATCCTGTAAGAACAGTCTGCATCTTGCGACACCATATGACGATACATTTCGTCACGAAATCTTCAATTTCATGGAGAAAATCGCGCTACAAGCGAAAGCGTGTTCCGTGAGTCGAAAGTTCATGTTTCCCCGATACCCTATTTCCTATACATCTCCCATCAAAGCCGATTTACGAAGATACATAAAATGCCGAAAGAGATTTCGAGGATCTGGCGTCTGTTTTCGACGCGAACGAGAGATTGAGAACTTCTTCAGCACGCTTGGTAAACTTTCCAAGTATCGGACACGCTCCAATATACTTATTTCTGATCTGATGTATCGCGCTCTTCGTACTCTTCAAGCCCATCTGTCTCAATAAATCACGTGGAAGAAACCGAAACCAACCCGGCATTTGTAAAAACCTGTCGAATCTTGTAATACCATGTGAAAGTTCACTTCGCGGTTAAACAGGCAGCGCTTCCGATGATCAAGATTTTTCTAGATGGTCGAAAGGTTATCATTTTCGGAAAGTCGTATACCAAAGGAATTGCATCGCCATTTTGATTTATGTCATGTGAATGGCGTCTAACTGTCTGTAATTATAGATATTCCTCTGTGCAGATGTAATTTATCAAACTACCGATGATCATTTTATACAGTAGTTGTTATCACGTCAGCGTCTATGAGATTTCTTACAAAAAGCTTCACAACGCATTTCGTACCAGGCCTTTCTTTCCCGGGACTGTTTTTTTCTCGCCGTTCATGGGGTTATGTACGTCTGTTCTCCAAATGCCAACTTCATGCATCAAAA
>JAYMFW010195021.1:0-28011 GCA_036785005.1 Tubulanus punctatus
AAAACACTATCTTTGCAATGTACAAAGCTTTATTTTTCTCATTTTTTAACATTTTTACATTGTATTTTGCTCACATTGTACTGTAAATTCTGCCTGTCTAACCATAACTTCTGTCTGTGTACCCGGAAGTAAAATGGACATGAGTTGAACACAACTGTATTTTTCTTGAGAGCCAGCCTCGAGCCTTCCCTCGAGCCACTGTTTGTGGGGGACCATTTTGGGAAGAGAAAATAATAAGACACATAGAGACTTTAAACATTTACTACCAAGTCGGAATACAAATGAAAAAGTTCAGGAACATGTTCGTTTTCTGCCCTGTACAATTCAGGCATTATATTTCTAGACATAGAGTTCAGCTTGTAAATGAGTCCAGAACCATAACCAAACGTATCTAGTAATGGCATTCTACTCTGGGCAATCTCGGACACACACATTACAAACGATTTTATCAAATACGGAAATTTACTTGGTGGTTGGATTTTTCGACCAACAATCAAAATGATGTTCCTTTCCCATGGCACTGATTTTGCGAAAGTGTTGATCGCTGATTCGGACGTTGTTTTTTGAACTCATCTCGATTACTTGAAGTAGATAGGGGACGTTGCAGTTGTGTAGAGGGTTTTCATCCGTGTCAGAGATAAAATATCTATCGCAATCGATAAAAGTCTTTCTCCTGTTGGCTTTGCATCGAACATTGGACGACGAGCCAATGTGCAGGTACAATCCATGCAGCATTCTGAGATCATCGTGCGGTGAAATCAAGGCATAGTCGTCTTTGCCCATGCCGGTCATGTTGAGAATGGGTAGAGTGCATTCGTTGCCATCTTTACCAAACACCTGCATGAATGTGTCGTATAGAACAGTTTTAAACTTTCTTCGAAACCATTCACCGTAGTGGTCTGCTAGCGATTCCATGCTAAGTCCGTTGCTGTCAAGACATGCAGAATACAACACTTGTCTTGGTTCACTTTTTAGATAGCCGGTAACGGAGGTGGTATTTTTTGCCGCACTCAGTGACGATTTCACGCTTGCGCTCTTGGTGTTGTCGTTGGAATTTGACAAACCGACACCTATGCCAACATTGCGATTTTTTGCCTTTGTTATTTTTATCAAGTCGTTTATGATAAAGTGCATACCTTCGACATTTTCAATGGCGCACCATACACAATTTGGCCTAGCCGATTCAATGTGGGCCACCGGTGAGTTGTAGAACCCGCTGCGAATTTTTAAGATGTGATTGCACTTGAAAAGATTCAGTATAAAACACAACTGCATTTTCACTCTGTCCTGAGCATGTTTGTTGTTTTTCAACAGCGCCAAGTATTTCTCCCTTGGGGTGGTTGGATTTCTCTCTCTATGGGTAATTGATGGCTTTGCTGACGATGCTGATGCGGCTGGTGTGGGTATGATCTTGTTGAGGAAATCTTCAGTTCTCAGAGTTGTCATGTAATTTCCTTGCCTTCCAGGTTCGGTGGGGGTACCAGTGTTGGTTGTTGCGGTTAAATCCGTGAACAGGGCAGAACTATTTTCGATAGTGGTCTTTTTCGTTTTTGTGCTGATAGCCATGTAAGATGAAGAATCTTCGTGGTGGACGGTTGGGGGTACTGGTAAATTGGTTGGTGTTGCCGTATCATAACCAGATTCTTCGCTGTCGGATGTGATTTTTTGCCTTTTACTCGGTGGGGGTAACGTGTTGATGTTGGCATTGTCGAGCTGCGGTCTCTTTTTTCTAGACATGTATTCAGAAATGCTCCCGATCTTTTTGTTGTTCATGTTTGCCAATTCTCCGCGCAATGTGCCGAATCGACCTCTTAACGATTTTTCAATAGCGTACGCACCAACGTTTATATCATCCATGACTTGTTGAAATTTCTTGTGCGTGACATCGACTCCAATGCTCTCGGCAATTTCCTTTTCGTATTTACTCTTCTTCTTTGGTTTATAATGGGTCTGGGTAACGATAACTCCGGGTAGTTTATAATTTGCCTGAGCATTTGATGTTTCGCTCTTCTTGTGCTTTGGACCAAGTTTGCCGCCTCTGTCTGTCTTATTGGTGACTGATGCGTTGAAAGCAAGATATGCATTGTTCTTGTCTTCTTCGGATAACTCTAACATTTCAGTTGATAGCTGGTGTTGTTTCACGATCCAGTCTTCGTCCACCAAACACCGATAGTCGGGTACCGAGTCAACATCGGCCATGGCATTCATTTCACCAGTAGAGCTGTAAATACAAGTCGCTTTTTTGTCGACGACACAAGTGTTTGTCTGGTTAGCATTTTCTTTCGCGTATATGTCGACTGCGATCGAACATGCGTCTTTTAACACCGGGTCGGGATGGGTAACGTTGGCCACATCGTTATCGTGTAGATCGTTTATGCCGAAATTCATTCCTGTTCTGTAGCGTTGAATCTGTCCTCGTTTTACTCTCTCGATTTCTTTGGGGCTCAGTTCACGTGTCACGCCAATGTCGGTACCGGTTTTCTCACCATCGTAAGTTCGACCAAAAATTCTCTTGTGTACACCGCCCATTTTCAACAAGTCCTGCTTCCACTTTTGCATCAACTGCCTTTCTTTCACTAAGTCGGAATAATCGTTGATGTTATTTTTGGTGATGTATTGGACAGAATAATGCGAGTGGCGATTTAGGAACCGATCGGTGTACATGTGATAGGCAACTAGCATTTGGCGCAACAGAGTCGCTAATCTGTCTCTGTCAATCGTATAATCATCGGCGACTTTGATGAAGTCCATGGACGCTTCTTCGTTTTTACATTTGCCCATCATGCAGTGAACCAATATGGATATAGGCGATATGTCCATGGCACTGAGATATTTATCTCTGTCGTTTTCCGGCTCTTCTTGACTACTCGAATCCCAGAGGGATAGGTTGAACTTTTTGATCATAAACAACCAAGTCAAAACCAATCCGATTGTATCTTCACTTATTCTTATGGCGAATCTGTTCGTGGCCATTATACCCTCTTTCAGCAGATAACCCGGCGTATTGAAATGAGCATCGTGATTTTTCAACATCTGGCAGACCGTGCAGTGGGTAAGTGAGTCTAACTTTACATCTGACCATTTTTCGAGATAATTTGTTACACGCAGGGTAATCTCCTTCAGATGGTCTATGCAGTTTTTAAAATGAAGTCTTGACAAAGATAACACTTTTCCTACAGTAACCTCCTGTTCCAAGTGTTCGTGGGGAATTTGAAAAATGTCTCTGGTAATGAATTCACTTGGTCTATATTTGTCGTTTTTCGACTCTAAAGTTTTTCCGATTGGTTTTCTACGATTGAGATTGGTATTGCGATCCATGATCTATGAAAATCTAAAGACCTAAGTGCGATACACCATTCGCATATCAGTGCGTCTGTCTCGTTGCACGCACAAGTAGTTGGGATCTGCACCTAACTTGAGTTTTTTTCTACGCTCTTGTGTATTGCCTCCGACCGGGGTAATGGATTCGGGTAGAATGTTCCTCTTGATCGCCTCGTTTACGTTTGTGAACCGACACTGGCTCACGTCGTTGTTCCTTGTCATGGCTAATAGACTATTATCGTTGTCTATATCGCCAATTTTGATGATGGTGTTTCCGTTGACTGTGAGTCCTTGCATCGGCACAAGAGTAGTGGCGTTGGAAGGTGAAGCGTCACTGCTTATGTTGAACACCAAATCCAAATCTAATTTTTTCTCGCTTTGGTCAGCTCGTTTCATATTGTCTCTTTCTTCGGCCTGTGTGATGTTACAATCTCTCGTGCGCTTTAGGGGTATTATGTCGTATGGTGTTTTGCAGATGATGTTGGTTGTCATCTTGCCCATGTCGGTGATATCCTGTACATAGGAAGACTCTTCGGTGCTTTGCTTTATAAAGTTGACACTTGGTATATTGACGCCGGCTCCAACGGGTATGGGGTAAAGTCCGCCAAAGGCAAACTTGGATCCGTTCTTGTTTGGTGCACCGCTACGCAAGACGTGGCCAAAAGCAAACGGCTGACCGATTCCGTCTCGTTCTTTGTCTTCTTCTGTCGTCTTCTGTTTGGATTTGTTTTTATCTTTCGTGCTCAGTTTGCCCGAAAATTTGGTAAACACATCATACCACTTCGCCTTGTTGTTGGCACAAGGAACGGTGGATACGATCAATGATTTGGCAGCTGTATAAGCAACGGTGCCGTCTCTGTGATATCTTGGATCTATGTTCTTGATGTGCAGGTCCATCAGTTTCAATAGACCGCCGCGTGGTTGAAATGCTCTTCTTTGTGGGACCTCAAGTGTATGAGATTTTTTAATTTCCTTCGCCATCCGCTCTTTGGTGCGATCAAGTCTGGTTTTTATGTCCACGTGGTTTTTTTCTTCTTTGAAAACGTCTCCGTTGCACGCCTCATGATATCCGTTGCCGAGTAGAGTCAACGAACCGGGTTGCATGGTACTTCCCACTGTGAATTTATCTTGCTTGTTTATCATCTCCTTCACGAGGTTGTAGAATTTACTATTGTCGGCAAATAACGTTTGCTCTTTATCGGCAAAGTGTTCGTTGAATGTGCCCGTGGCATCCATGATGAGAATTTGGATAATCTTCTGCAGTGCCGTGTGATAAAAACGAACGATTGATTCATTTGCGAATTTATCAATGGTGTATCCGCGGTGGATTGCAGCGGTGGGTGGGGTAACTTCTGCATCGATATCTGTTTCACCGTCCTTTTGCTGTTGCTCGTCCACCTCAACATGTTTACTGCCATCTCTATTAAACGATGGCTCCACGACCACCGTCTCCTTTGCGTTGCGCAAAGTGTACATGTCCTTCATGTCTTCGTCGAGATAAACCAGTAGCTTCTTGTAGTTATCAAACAAGCCGGTCAACATTTCATTTATACATTTCCTATGCCGACTGTACTCGCTATCGCTGTGCAGAGCTTTAAATTCAATGTTATCCACGTCGACAAAAGATAACGGGTCTTCTAGTTTAACCCTCGAGGTAGCTGCTGTTGAATTATTTGCTGCCGCCGCTAGACATTCCATGACATGTTCGTTTTGTTTGCGTAAATTTTCATTTTGAACAACTTCGTCTGCCATGGTGATGCAGTACTTGTAGGCGCTCTCTATCATTTGAGAGTAGATGCATATCTTGAAGGCGTCGGACGTATCGTCGGAGAAATGAACGTCGCTCAGTATGGTAGTCAGGCTGACTTTGGCACCCTTGATCAGAGTGTTGGTGGCGCGGTTGTTGCTGGCCACGACCGTGTTGGGTACAAGATAGCGTTCCTTGGTAAAACACATGTACATTTGAATGTCCATCAGTGCTGCATCGATGCTCTCGGCAATTTCGAGTAGCAATTCCTTCATTATCTCGTCTTCTTCTTCTTTTGACAATTTTTTGCCAACCGATAACCTTGCGTCACCCTTTTCGCATATTTTAGAAATGGTGTCAAAGTTAACCCATGCCATGATTCGCACCAGATCGTTTTTGGGGTTGTAAGACCAAAACAGACGATCGTCTCCATCACGAAGCTTGTTATACTTGTCGTCTATCGTGTCTTTGTAGCCCATGTTATGTCGCCTTTCCATGACCTTACGTCGATTGTCTCTGGCCTGACGACTGCCGTTTTGATTTTGAGCAACGGCGTTGTCATACATTTCCCCGTCTTTGAGATAATATTCGAGCGCTCTACAATTTGCCCGAAGATCATAGTGTTGTTTTGCTGACAGAGCAATAGAGGCCGGCAAAACTATCACGGGTAAAGGTTGAGTCTTGTCGCCGACTTTGTTACGTTTTTTGATGTTTTTCTCGGCCGTCATGTGATCCATGACCTCGCCGAAAATATCCTTGGGAACTTTTGCTCCCATTTCCTCTCCTCGTATGCATTCTTCGGTTAGTATCTTGGAAACTCTTCCACCTTTGTCTGCATTCTTGATTTTTGCACGTTTTGCTGCTGTAAGCAATTCTTCATCATCCTCGGCGTCACCCGTAGTCTTGTCCAAATGAGCTTGTAGTTTGACCATCTCATCGCTATGTTGAGCGACAAATTCCAAAGCTTTGTTTTGTACGGCATAGTTTTTCATTATTCTTTGTTCTAGCTGTTTGTTGTATTCGGCAGGCCGTAGTAAGCCCGGCATGCGATCACCAGGAGATTGCTTTTGTTTCTTCGACGATGAACAACTGTTGAATGGATCCAAAATCTTTCGTTTGTTAGATTGCTTGTCGCATCGAGCGGTGGTAAAGTGGTTTTCACCTGCATTCTCGTCTGCATTGGCATTCCCGCCGCCAAAGTGCGATCGTATAAAATCTGAATCCATCTCCCGAATCAAACTTTTTTCATGTAGCTTTTCGATAGCTTCTTCTCTGTTTTGAATAAAGTCGAAACTCAGCGTTTGATTTGCCATCTTGGCATATTCGTTGCAAAACACCAGGGGTAACGCTTTGGGTATCCACGGTTCTACTGTACCCAGGTCTTTATCGTCTGTGTTTAAGCTACCTCTCTCCGAATAGTGCATCTTGACGAAAGCTAAAGCAATGTTGATGGCTGCTTGTTCTTCGTTCATTTTCGACAAGTGGCAACCTTTTGTACCGAGGGGGTATTTGCTTATCAATTCTTCGCTAAGTGGAAATCTGCGATCGCGTTCCTCTGGGTACATGAAGGTTAACCTGTGGCTGGCATAAGTTTTGTCGAGACACTTCTCCGTGGCCACCTCGTCGACGAACAAGTTTAAATTAACTTCTGTGCACGGATTGTGAGTCTGCGCCATCCTCAGTGCGTTTTGCATAAAGTGCGAATCGACAAATCTCTGATCGGAGACTTCTTGGTATCGTAGCACGTCCATGCTTTTCGGTGTTAGTGGGTAGTTAAATTCTTTTCTCGCGGTCAAGTTCCAGTGGAGAATTGTAAAATCGTCGCGGGGGTTATTTTTCCTGCGCCGATTCAACAGATTGTCTATACACAAGACATCGTCACATTTTGATGTGAGCGGGTTGAACATCGACAACATTGTAGCCTTGACTTTGCTATCGATGAGGGTACCTTGAGTGTTGCTGCCGATAGCGATGAACACCGGACGTCTATTGTGAAATTGTTCCGTGTTGGCTATGGCGTTGGCCGTGTACCAGAGAAGCAAATCGAGCCAATACATGGTAATGCTTATTAAACCCGCTTCATCTCTGAAATGGACTGCGTGAGTTAAATATTGATTGGGTAATTGGGAGCCGTACATATTGAAGACGCTTCTTAGATTTGGACCTGTTGTGTTTTGCAACAACCGATGCACGTATTGGTCGCGACTGTACACGGAGCCCGGTAAATGATCAGGTCTTGGTGACAGCAGATTGATAAGTTCTTTGTCTCTGCCGCCGGTCATCATTGCTGGCCTAGCGTACGGGTGCCCAGCGCTTTGGTGTAAAATTGCCGCTTTGGCATTGGCTTTCAAATCTTTAAGCAAGTCTTTGTATGACATCATGAATACATTTCGCATTTGTTTGAAGACCGTATTCTGATAGTCATACCACATTTCGTCGACTATGTCTTGGTCCAATTTCTTGGCGTTTTTCATAAATTCACCTTCCATGTCGAATATTTTGTCACAGGCTTCAGCGAGTATCTCGTCCTTTTTCAAAGCTTCCACCATGTCGAAAATCTCATCTTGTGCCAATCTCAACCTTGTAGCTTGGTAGATGGTCTTTGTCGACAAACCATGCTGCGGATTGTAAGAGCCGCTAAGGGTATGAGCTTCTGTTTCGGTTAGCATGTTATTGGTACAACTGTTGTTGCTACCAGTGAAAGTAGCATCTTGGTGACCAATCATGAATTTTGTTGTGGAAAAGGTTTTGCCCGTTCCAGCATTTCCAAACACCACCATTTTGACATCTTTTAGAGGCCCGGGTAAAATTGGGTTTTGGGTAGACGAAGGGGTAGTTGATGTTGGAGGTGGTGGTGGTGGTGATGAAGTTTGTTCATTTGGGGTTGGCTTTTGCTCGGCTTGTTGTTGTTGCTTTCTACGTCTAGCCAGCAACCTAGCCAAATCATCGCCGGTTAAATAGTTTCTGACATCTATTTGTCGCCCGGCAATGTAATCGTCTAGAAAATCGATCACTGCCTTTTTCTCCGCCGCCGTCTTGTTAATCTTTGAATATTTGTTAATGTGATCTTCTTGCAATTTGTCTATGTGTTCATCGCTGGAATTGAAATAATTGCATTGGCGGGTAAACGCGTCTTTGCTGTGCAAAGCACCATCTTCATCATGATAAGTTCGGGTATCACAGAGTTTGCTAGTACTGGGTGTACAAGTCCCGGGGGTATTGTTAGAAGCACCTTCCATGTTCGCTTGTTGGAATCAAGTGAACTTGTCGGGGCAATATGGACATATTTATAGTGTAACCCAAACACAACATTTTCTAACCAAAAAAATCTAACTCGTCGAGAACACCAACTCAAAAATTTCAAAAAAAGTTGGACTTGGAAATTTTTCTGAATTTTTTTCTCACCAAAAATCAAGAATAATAGACAAAGATTTTATTCGAGCTAGCAAAAGAGATATCAAAAATGGGAATATAGAGTATACAAATGCAAATGCAAGAATGTTCGTGTGAGAAATGCGTAAAGTGAAATGAAATGCACAGTAGGAAAATGCAAAATCTTTACACAAGTCCAAAAACACTGACAAACCGTTCAATCCTTCTTCGATGGCTCTTCGATCAGCGTGTAGACGAGTAGTTCAATTGGGGTAAGAGTAGACGGCTCTACCAGAACATCTCCAAAGATCATCTTGTATTTATTGAACGTGCTTATCTTGTTATATCCTGTCTGGAGATGAGGTTTATTGTCTAAACTCCACGGACACGTAGCCGAGCTGATCGATACTGGATTGGCAATGTTTCTTCGCATTCTGGTAACATAATACTCGGTCACACTGTCGAAAGAACGGATTTCCTCTAGTGTATCGGGTTCGATGATAGAAAACAGAACCTCATCCATATTCCTATTTGGTGAGCTTTTTAAGAGAGCAAATGCAAGATGAAAATTTTCCGCTGCCATTTCGATGACATCTTCATTACACTGTTGCTGACACGATTTTTCCAGCCTAGAAACGTACTCGTCGACTGTGTCCTCTGATAATGGCTTTCTTAGAACTGAGGTAAACATGTTTTCGAAACATAACATAAAACACAAAAGAGTATTTAATGATGGGTGAGTAGTGTACCTTGTACCCGCTACCACCAAGGGTAATCTGTCTAGCGAATCGCCCTGAAACATCGCGGCAATGGGTATGATAGGCTTGTTAGAATTGCAATGTTTGAACGATAGCATTTCCAGGCATTCTCCTTTAACCATGATATGTGCGACGTTCGAGCCGTCTTCCATCAACACGTGCACGTGAGCAAGACCGTTCATCAAGTAAACGAACGCATTTAAAATGTGCAAAAGACATTTAACGCAGTCTCCGTCAGCTTTGTAGAGGTTGGTTTTGTCATCATCATCATTGCCATCGCCAGCATTGGTAGTAAACATGCCGTGTTCAAACAAAGTGTAGATGGCGAATGTGAGAATTTCAGATATTTCATCCGAGTTCACCCTCGAAGACAACTTCTTAATAAACGTGAAAATACCATATTGGTTGTCAAGAAGACTCGATGTAGATGGGATACTCGTGTCTAATTTTCGTTTTTTGTTCTCTATGCTTCTGAGCGCCCGTGAACTTTTACCCGGAGCTACAACCTCTTTGTATTCGTGCGCCGTTCGTTTCAGCATGTTGCGGTCTTCCGGACGAGTAATGTTTTTGCGTTTTGTGTAGAAAAAGTCTTTGTGGAACTTTGGTCGTTTCATAATATACTTGTAATTTTGCAGGTTCTGGACTTTTTTATCCTCTTTCTCATTATTAACTTCAGCGCCTAAAAACTTGCCCAACTCGGTGATATAGTTGAACAAGACATATACGCACATGTTAATCGTTTCGGCCTCGAAGCGCGATTGCAAGTCATCGTCGAGATATTTAGTCCACTGGCTAAACACGAAACCATTATCGTCCAATACATCAGTGATCTGCTGGTCGTCGAAAGGTGGTATTTCATGTGGCTGCTTTTCTTGGGGTAAAAAATGCGACACGTATCTCGATGCATCATACACCACTGGTATTTCTTCCCCATCTTCTGTTGTTGTTGTATCGAGATTTACTGTCATCGTTTTGTGTAGTTTACGCTTTACATCATACAGTAAAACTTCAGGGTATTGTGAAAACCTTGTCTTAAACTTGCCATACAAGTTTAGCAACGTCGGTAGTTCGGGTACCAGAGACTTGAGTATGGTTTTTGTTTTGACCTCCATCGTTGTTTCCAAGTCGTTTTCCATTAATAAAGTTGACTTTCTCTTCGACATGTTCTACTGGTAGTCTTGTGCAGAATGGGGTACAAAGAAGAATGATGAATGAGCACTAATGAGGTGTGGTGATCCGCTGGTGAAATTGTTGATGTTGATGATCGATGAGAATGAGAGCGAATGCTTTGTTCCAAGGAAGTACAGACAATTATATAACCAGGACCGAAAAATCTAACAACTAACTAAAATGTACCCGCTTAACAAAGGAGGTATGAATATTTTCTCTCAAATCCAAAAAACGTGTCATATAGTCATATGGTCAAATCAAGGCACCTGGTCACTCTCAAGCTCGAGTGTTGACTCTGAGATACAAAATACCAAATAACAAATTTTTCTCACTTCCAAATTATATTTACAAAAACTTGGATTTACACACGCTTTTTCATTAATACAAAAATACCACACACCATCGATGCTATGCCGATAATCATACCGAGAGAAAAACAACCTAATATACTTTTAGCGTCCAAAACATTAGTGAAGTCCTTAACTTGGTCGCTCAGATCGTCCATTTTGCTATTTGCAAGATCGCTCCAATCTCCAGCCACTTTTAAATACTTAGCACTTTGTTTGTAAAACAAAACCGTGTGTTTTTTCTGAGCGTAAAACGTCCGGTTGAAATCGGCATCGAGTTTGTTCTCGGCTTCTATAACATCACTCATGTTCGACTGAATAATGTTGAATTTTGGATATTTTGTCTTGGGTCGATTGTTTATGCTCACACTATCCGCTTCCAGTTGTTTTTCGATGGTGTCGGGAAATTCCAAGTTCAGCGAGGGTAGATTAAACATGTATCTATAAGTTATAGTGGGAAAGTTCTTGTCAGTGGGTAAAGTGCAGCCGGTCAATTTCATTTGGATATAGAGCGACTTTCCCGTTAGCGAACAGAAACACGGCAAGTCGATCATGCACAGTGTACAACTTTGCATGGTTCGAATGCTCTGAGAACTTGCAGCCATCGGACAGTTGATTCTCCATTCGTCGTCTTGTGTTGAATCGCCGCCAACAATCAGGTAGGTGCTTCGAGACAAGGCTATCGCCTTGTACGGCTCCGGTGGTCTATCGATGTACTTGATGGTACAAACTTCTTGGATTTTCTTGCGGTCGTTATAGAACAGAGCTGCTGCACAGCTCATTATCGAAGATGTTTGTCGCTGCATGGATAGTTGACTGTTGCACGTTTTCAAGCGATCTCCTCTGCAAGAATCATAAAACTTACCGTCAAACTCTGTGTAGAAATCAATCTGGGGGGTAACGGCAAAGTAGTCGGGTAAATCTACAATCTGTGTGCGTCCGTGATGATCGTTATCTCGGTAGATCGGAAAACTGTGAATGGTATACACGTTCAAAGGTCCACCGGTGTGCTGTATGGGTACTTTCATCATGATCAAGATTCTATAACCGTCTCTAGCATAGACCAAGTCTCTGTGCGAGTAATAGAACGCCACTCTGGAATCGGTCAATTGGATCACGTTGTGGTAGTTCTCGTTTATGTTCATTGAAATTTTGTTCAACACTTTTTCTACATCAACGGGATCGACCAGCATCGGGGGTAAATAGCCAGTCATAAGAATCCTCAAACCTTCGGTTAAAGATTCCAATTTTTTGACCATATTGTTTATAGCCGACTCGTAGACCGCCTTTTCGATACTCATTTCGGTAAGAGCGTCGAGATATTTTTCCATGATTGCTAACTTGTTTTCGACATCTAGTTCAACTTTTTGGTGATTTGCAACTTCTCTCTCCATGTCCGATCTGAGGTTGTTAATGTTATTCGAATTGTCTTTGATTCTAGTCATTTCTGTGGCTAGAGCGTTGGCAGACTGGACTCTAAAGTTACTTAGATCTTTTTCGTCTTCCTTCAACTCGTCTGTTGCACTTTTTATTAACTTGTCAACTCCTTGCACGTGTTTTTTCATGATATCAAAGTCGTGTTTGGTGGGTAGACCAAATGTATCGGCAAATGCATTACCGATAGCCGTAAATATGCTTCGTTTGTGCCGGCTGTGATGCTCGTGTAAAATGTTGAGATTTTCAGTTTCTTTTTGATTGAAAAATGGAGCCGATCGTTTTTTCCTACTGTTTCCATCATCGTCACTGTCTGCCTCAATGTCTGGCGCGTCCGTGCCTCTGAACTCTGGTATAATTTTGATAATTTTACGCAACTTGTCCATGGAATGGTGCACGCGATCTTCGGCTATTTTGTTAATGGCTGCTAGCATTTCGTTGAAACGTTTGCAGTGAAAAGCTCTTTGTTTGGGCGTTTCACATGTCATCGGATGAATTGTTGGCAATTTTTGCTTAAACACTTCCAAATTGATGGCGATCGTTGTTCTAAAATGACTTGCGCCGTTTAAAGCTTTCGAATGATCCGTAAAGGTAATTCCCCAGTTTGGCATAGCTATCACGCCGTCCACGGCTTCGATGGGTTGTCTATCTTTTTTCTTGGCATCTTGACCGTTGGTAATAATGTTGAGGGGTAGAATCAAAAAGATGCACAGCACCGATGCAAATACACGAATAGCAGATTTCATTGTTTTTTCTCTTATGTCTAGCACAAAGCACTTTTCAACAACTTTCGACTTGGTCGATTGCAGAGTTGACGTGATGTTAGCATTATATCACCCAAACACTTGTAGTTGGTCAATTGTGGTATTTCGGGATTGGAAAATAACGGTTTCCTATAACCCTCTAACCACAAATAGACGGATTCGAGACGTGAGTATTTGTCTTGAAGGGTAAGAAGAAACGTCTCGTCCTCGCTGTCGATGCTATCTTGGTGCGGGCTAGCTCCATCATATTCTTCACTTGTCTTCGTCATCATTTCTAATGTAGAAATTTTCGTATAAGTTTTGACCATGGATCTCACACAGACTTTGTTGGTGAATTCGATCTCGTCAAAGACCCGTTCTCTGATCATGACAGTTTCGTCGATCTTCTTATGCAATTGGCATTGAATAACTCCAGAATCCGTGTCGTGAAAAGGACACGTCTCGATTGGGGTAGAGTTGAAATTGGTGACGACACCAATTCCACGATATAATTTCGTGCCAACAGCAGCTAAGGTGGTATATGGTTTAAGTGGACAGGAACTTTGAATGTTGTTCAGTATTCCTTCTTCGTGACAAAGTGTGTTGATCGCACCAAGTCCAAAGTTTCCACAAGTTTGCTCTATCGTTGTTCGCATCGCCATCCAAAACACGTGTGACAAGCCGTGTAGAAAATAATAAGTCCACATGGTCATGACGGAAGGTGATCCGTAACCAACCGCATTGTTTGTTACATTTTCATAGACAAATCCAGCATGTGTCAAGACTTGGCTAATCAACCGCTGGTTGTCTTGGTTAAACAAGTGTTCCGCTGTTTTAGTGCCATGGACAAAATCTAGCATGGAATTCAGAAACCTGCTCGATTTCAATTCCGCTGCAATGTCGCCGTGGGTAGATTCAAGTCCTGGCATGTGTAGTGCAAGTTTCTTAGTTAACTTGTCACCGAATCGAGGATCGGGAATCTGTTGCATCAACAGAGACATTAACGGTCTTGCGAGAGTGCGTAAAAAGTCAGCTTGGGTTGAGACATAAGAATTGCGATACAAGAGTATTTCTTTATCTTCTTCTTTGCCAGTTGCCGCTGGGGTAGTGTAAGGAAGATCGCGTCTGCCCGAATTTCTGTTTGTTTGAAGGGTAGCATATTTGACTTTTACTTCATTGCCGTTTGATTGGATCAGCGGATGCACCACGTATAAGAAATTCTCGATTGCCTCTAACGGTGATTTGGTCAATTCCTTTTCGTATAGTATGCAATACTCGATTACTTTCGAGATAAATTCGACCATGGCGCAGTGTTTTTTATTTTTCCTATTTACATCAATCAAACAATTGTGACTTTGTGCTTTGTCTAATATTTGATCGAGATGAACATTGCCATTCTCTCTATATTCATAATCATAGAGAGAGTAGATGTCGGACAGACTCAACGGAATGTACAACAAATCTAAGTTGAGGCGACTTATCGGTGTTGGTGAGATTTTCTTGGCATATTTTGCGATAGAGTCGTGTGGGTTTTGGCATTCGACAAATGCTTCCCAGGGTAAAAGTATTTCGCTGTTTCCACATTCTCCATTCTGTCTGGTATGTTGGGCAAGAACAAATCTATCCACACCGTCCAGGTTTTTTCCCTCGATTATCTGAAGTAAAGATATCGATGCGTGGTACCACAAGTAACTTCTCTTCCAGAAATTACACAAGCCGAAGAAATGTAACAGATCGAATAGCATGCCGATTGTTAAATTCGCTGTGTTTGTGTTGTTGACGGCCAAGATTGGGGTATCGGCGACAGAAGTGCCCAGAAGGTAATGGGTAAAGATCGCCAGAGTTTCCGATTTGAACATGCTCGCCGCATTCTGCTCACAACAAAGTGTCATGTCTTTTATGTGACCACACAGAACAGACCGACCGCCGCTTTGGTGCAATCGAGCACCACTAGATTTTCCCAAGTTATCACAGCTACAGGGAATGGGTACCGTATCTGTATTTGACGTGTCGGTATACCAGGTGGGAACAAATCTCTTTTTCAGACATTTTAGGTCGTGTTTGGATTTTTGATTTGCCATTTTGCCAGCAATCTCGGATATCATCAAATATTGTTGGCCTGGGACCATGTCTTGAACGAGAGAGGGGTATTCGCCGAGTAGTGTCAAATTGCCGCTGTCGAATCTGTTGACTCCATACATGCAATCAACGCAAAACTTGGCCATGAATTCTACAGCACGCAAGGCTCTAAGTAGATCGGTATAGTCCGCCTTCAATATGTTGATCCACCCATATTCATCTAGTCTCTTTATCAAAAATTCAGAGACGTACATGTAAGCAAAGGCACCAGGACCTATATTGATCAAGACCGATTGTGCCTTTTGCGTTTGTTTAAATTCGGCAAATTCTGTGGATAACTGCTCGAAGGCATTGGGAGGGGTACTATCATCGTTCTCGTATTTATCTTTGAACCATAGAAGCACAGCCGGGATGTAATCGGTTTGTCTAATATAGTCGCTTCTGTCAGTTATCTTCATTATGCTAGCATCCATCTCGGAAAACGGTACAGAAGACAATCTGTCCATCAACAGTTCATCGCAGACGCTTGTCCATTTTGAACTCATTCCCACTTGTAGATACGTACCCAGATCATCAACTGTTGGCATCGTGTCCATATAACATCGTAAAAGATGAACTATAGATACGACATAGTATCTGCCCTTGACAATTTCACCATTCGACAAAGGGGAAATGAACATGTTTGCTCCTTCAGCTGTGTCAGTCGGAGTATAATCTTCCAATCTATCGCCGTTTGGCCAGATTTTTTTGTAGCAATGTGCGATCAAGTTGTGGGTAGAATTCATGATGTAAATTGCCAAGTTTCTGATGTGGGTAATCAGATGCTGCTCAATGTCCGCGTTGTCAATTCGACCGAAGAGTTGGTGTCGTTCATTTCCATCAGTGAAATTCTCCTTTTCAAATAGGTTCATCATTGGCAGTTTTTCACCAACTTTGAAACTTTGCTTTTTTTCCATCAACTCTTGAATGTTTTCTTTCAAGATCATTGTTTCCTTCTCGATGCATTTAGACATCCACTGATTGTTGTCGGCTACCTTTTTCACGTGTACAAACGACAACAGCAAGTCGAGATCTTTTTGAAATCGAACTAAAGTTCTAGTAATGACATTTTCAAATTTTTCATCTCCCGCTGTGGTAGTATCGTAGACATTTCTCGATAGATCTAACAACCACTGGCTGTTGATCCAGTTACAAAATCCGTCTTTGAGTATTGTGTCCATCGCGAAGGAGGGTTGGAGCAAGTGTTCGGAATAGTTCATGCGACCAAATAATATAATATCTGAGGGTACAATTTCTAGTTATACATCGGAGTGATACCCGAGGGTACAAAAAGGGTGGTACCAAACAGAGAATCTTGGTTACGAAATACAATAAATCGTTAGTTGCCTACACAATACTATTGTAGGCTGACCAGGATGGAACTCAACTGTGCTGACAGTTGGACTCTGTTGGGTTTGGTCAACCAAACTATCGTTCCCGCGGATATCTATAAACCACTCCAGCAGCAAACACAAGCACAACTGGAAAACATCAACCAAGTTAGCTCGGATAATTCCACAAGACGCCAAATCGTGCCGTTGTTGACCACATTGAAATCACGGAGAGAACTTCAAACAGAAAAATTACTCACACTTACCGAAATACCGGTACCTCGTTCGTTTCGAAGCACGTTTCCGATTGTGATGAAAGAACCGCCTTCGTATCCGGATTATTTACGCCGCCAGAAAAGTGATGTAGTCGGGTCCATTCGTAAACTTACCCCTGAATCCACTCCCGGGACATCAGATGATGAAAAGACTGACTTAGTAAAGACTGACTTAGTAAAGACTGGCTTAGTAAAGACTGACTTAGTAAAGACTGACTTATTACAGGATCCGATCTACAATCCAGGATATTTGCCCACGGCTAGAAGACGCGAACTTGATAAAACTAAAACCAATACCGAAAAGGACATTTGTCGGAGACAACGGAACCGATTGGCTGCGGCCAAGTGTCGACAGAAAAAAATCGACAAGATAAACGAATTGGAAAATCTGACTCAAGCTCTTACAGCTGAAAACGAAACTCTAAAAATTGAAGTTGACTCTTTGAAAACCCAACTCGAACATTTGCAATTTCTCTACGCTAGACATATGCCTGTTTGTGTGAAAAAGGAAGTTGACGAATGAATTGTGTAATATTGTGAAAATTTTATTAAATCACATTAAATTGTCATTGTCCACAAAGTTCAAAACCTCGGAGTTCGAAACTAATTCCTCAGCACGCTTTTTTCCAAATTGGCTAAGCCACCGGTACTGGTGAGTGGTTGAATCCAGAAATCTTCTTGTTTCGATCCCATGCGCAAAGTCATCTGCTTGGAGAGCGTTGGTCCGTGTCCAGAATAGTTTACACGCCAACAACCCGCAAAAGTACCACGGTCTTTTAAATTAATATGTTCATGTATCATTTTCACGACAATCGTGTTTTCTTTGGGGTTAGACAGCAATATGTTGGGAAAGTTTATGATCATACATCTAGAATATTCTGCCACGAACACTTTATCCGCCGCGTCTGAAGTTGGGGTAATCAAAGTTTCTCGAATGTTTTCTTTTAGAACATCGAAATACGCTTCCATCTCACTGTCATCTGGGAATGCGGTACCAAAGTGTAAAGTGTAATGTAGGCGAGTCTCTGCATCGGGGAAAAGTATTTGCCTATTTTCCTGGACGTACTTCTCCAACAGCAGACGATTTTCGACTTCAACGGGTACGTCTTTCTTGATCAATATTGCGGCTACGGGTAGTCTCTTGTCACCGGTCTTAAAGCCGCGAATTCTATAAGGGGCATACTTTTCTCTATTCGTTTTTATGTGGTTATTTAAATCGTTTGAGGTAGCGTGCAAGGATTTGTTAAATCCGCGACCCCAGACAGAAAGCATGGTGTTAAGCGAATTCCATTCAAATTTTTGACAAGTGGTAGAGACATTTCTAACGCTATTGTACACCATGGTCAATAACAGTTGTCTATCTTGTTGGGTAAGAGCGTTGGTGCAACTGATACTGTTATCTACTGTTTCTGCTGCGTCTTCTGCCAAAAGAGAATTTGCGTACTCTGTCATTTTCAACTCAACTGACGAAGGAGCGTATCTGTCGAACATGTTGTATGTATCGTGAAAAGGGTGGTTTGCCCTGTATTTTGTGATAGTGGAGAAATCCACATTAATTATCACCTTTCTAATAAAATCATCATCTGTAGCTTGCGCTTTAACAAGACATTGACCGTAGAAGTTTCCATCGACAAATCTCCAATCCATGCGATCGTAGTGATCTTGCGTCGTCGCACTGTTTCCCAAAACTTTGACACATTCTCGCGTCCACTGGAACATTTCAAACCAGCTCAGAATCTGGGGTACCAATTGTTTATAGACATTGTCACGTTGTCTATTTCTAACCAGTCTCGATAACAGCTCTGATGTTATGTCAACACACAGATTTTCTATGAACCACTTGTCCGCAATTTGCAAGTATCTGAACAACATATCTGGTTCAATATCTCTCAACAATTCCAATACTGCTTTGCCATTTTGTTCTCTGGTTGCAATTGTCAAATACATTTTGAGAAAGTTTATATCTGACACGTATATGGTAGGTGCGTCTATCACGTTATCCGCAGCTTCTTTCATATCGGATTTGATAAGTCTATCAATGAAATCGACGTTGGATGCAAAGACGTGTTTGTTGATGCCAACTTGACCATCCGAACAATTTATAATGTAATCAGTTCTATCCAAGTGTTGTAACAGCGGTGAAGGTTGGTTGCTGTCGGCGTGAAAATTTCTCCACATATAACGCAATTTTGGTCTGCTGCTCATTGTAGATGGGTAGGAGTATGGGTATCGAGTTAGATATTGATCTTCACCGTATGACTTGTGTTACCAATGTGTCCGATCCGAGTTCGTAATTCTATTTATATAGAACTTGTGGGGAGGAATTATTTTGTACCCGTATTTGTTTTGGAAATCGATCACCGTTACATGCAGTTTAAAATCATCTTCGAAATCTGCAAGCAAAATACACTCGGCTGCCTCTACTACATAATTTATCAACCATTCGTGTACCTAATGAAATTCTTCAGTATGCTGATAAACTAATTTCTGCCTATCTAACCATAACTTCTGTCTGTGTACCCAGAAATAAAGTCCGGTGGTGAGGACTAATATAACTACCCATTATCTCTAATGTTTTTGTTTTTCTCCAGAACTCTCTTAACTGGTACAAATCAAACAACTCTCAACATTAGTTCCATATTTTGCCACCAAACATGATGGCGCTGTGATAACACCCGGGCAGTGAAACAATCGTGACGTATCTATTGCAATGCCCGGGTGTAAAAATCAGGAAGTAAATGACTCTTCCAATACATTTGCCTATAAAATCTGCTCTAAAATCGCAGTTGTGTATGGTAAGTCAAATGAGATAGTAACCGACTCACCATGGCGGAAGCGAGAATAGGGTCATTCTTTGTCTGCTATAAGTAGTTGGTCAATGACTCATACTTTGGAATGCGGATCTTTGTGGTTGTATTTTCCAACTCTCAACATTAAACCACCAACTCGAAGGATGGTATTCCAACTCGAAGCAACAATCACTTTTCAACTCTGGCTCAGCTCTGTATAACAACTAGCTCAACTCTGTAAAGGTCACGGACAACTCTCTCTCTCCCAGCATGTTCGGCTCGCAACAATCACTTTTCAACTCTCACCAACTCGAAGGATGGTATTCCAATTTTCTAACTAAACAATTATAACTTTTGTATTTTGTACTCAGTCACATTTTATTGGAGTCTGAGAAGAAACTAAAAATCATTGGATATGTAGAATCAAGTTTGGACACCAAAATGGATAAAATGACAAGATATTTTTCTAAGATACACATGTTTTATTATTCGATCAATCTCAAAACCAACACCAACAATTTCAATACAAAACTCCAAACTCCTATTTACAATTACAATTCATACATCATGCACTCATTAGGGAATATCGACTTTAACATCTTTGTACTCGGGTTCTTGTGGGGGATTTGGTCCTTCATAATGATCGTTGACAATACTAGTAAAAGTAAGATTATTTCGAGACCCTATTAACGTCTTGACGTTTCCACCACGTTTGCCTTCTGTTGAACAACTTGAACATTCACTGATGGTTCTGCTCGGCCCTCCGTTGGTGCATTTTTCCATAAAGCTTTGATAGAGTTTATCCAACCGTTCTTGCATAGAAGCGGTTGACGAAGTGTCCAATGCAGATTTCAGTTGTGCTAATTCTTCTGGTGAAAATTCTTCCCCTTTGGTATTATCAATGTTTTTACGAGTTTTCACGTGAACATTTTCTTCAGTCCACTTGTACGAGTCGTTACAGCTGTAAATTAACACCACAACTGCAACAATTATCATCAACACTACAGCACCAACTAATCCAAGAATCAAGTAAAAGTCATTGTCACTTATAGTTTTGAAAATTGTGTGGGTATTTTTCAGTGGTTGTTGCGGGTTCGCCTTGTGCTTCGCCAAAGTGTTCATCAATATTATTCCGTAGTTACAATCACAATATATCTTCGTTGGTTTTGAATCTAGAATCATGACAGTTGGCCAGATACCATTCGATAAAGTCCAATTCAGCAGCGTCAACAGGCGAGATGGGTGATGATGGAATTGCTGAAGTATCCGTCTCTAACTTCACCGAGTAAGCAAACAAGTCAAACAATACAAGATGACACTGGTTCTTTATCACCTAACGTAATTTATGGTTAGTGTTCAAAGGTACAGAGTTTTTGTACCCAAAATATGTGTCTCTAACAATCCTGATTTTCTCACTCTGTGTCCTTTCAAAACAAATCGTCCTCGCAGACAATCATTTCTTCCTCTTCTTGTTGGGAGTCACCGTTGCTTTCAGCTGTACGGTCATCTTGTTCCATATCCACGCCTCCACCTTTGACACCTCCGAGTTCTTTGACAAGCGGCACTAGCACTTGTGCTCTGAACAAATCTTTGTTGACTGTGTCTTCGCCAACCAGATTGGGGTAGTGTGCTTGGGTAATGAATTCGATCTCCTCCACATCGTTGGTGTCCATAAATGTGAGAATGTTCTCCTTGAAATACTTGCCAAGTTTTGCCCAGGTAACGTTGCCTTGTTCGACGGCAGCCAACAGTTGGTCGATATCGACTCTCTTGAGCGTACTGTCGATTCGCTCATCATCACCCCAGTCGCTGGCACCTTTGCCCGCACTGAAGTCCTTGCGTTTGTATGCAGGACAAAGTGGTCTAACGACCAGGGTATTCACGTCGCCTTTGCTCACTATGGCACAGCTAGCATCAAGTAGCTTGTTTCTGTATCGGCTCAAGCTGGGTTTTTGGAAGATGTTACTTAGCACATAACCTTGATGACTGTTGGGACAATTACTGCTTCTCAAAGAGATGTAGTAATTTTTCCCATCCTTGGCCTCGTATGATGTGAATTGTTGAGTTGTGTAGACCATCACTGCGCCGGTAACGTTGTTGAAGGCTCCCGTATCGGTGATGGCTGGCTGTAGACTACAATCGGCCATGTAGGCTGTTTTCAACTGCTTCATTATGTTTCCAATTCCGTCGATTTTGTTACCCATCACCAATTGTAAAATGCACAGATCTGTGAACGCCGCCTTTCTCTCGGCGTCGCGAGACCCTACGATATTTGTAGGCTTTCTGAGTTTGATTGACAGGAACTTTTTGTTTGCAACCCTCGCTCCGTAGACGATGCTTGCGGCCAGCAGCGCATGGAGTTGACCGACAAAGGAAAATCCATTTTCCGTTCCTTCCTGCTTCAAGGCTTGTTCCAGTGCATAATAAGTCACGTTGGGTATTCTGAGAACTTCCTTGTTGAATATGTTCGATTTGTGTTGTGATATGAAACGAACCAGATTGCCGTGTTTGGCCGTATATACCTTTTGACATTGATCGTTCACGCTGCTGTTGTACGATTGCATTTCAGCAACGAGTTGATCAAATTTACCAGCCAAAAATTTCACAAGTCCTTTCATGTCACGATCCATGTGTGCGGCAATGTCCGGGCCTTCGGTTTGTGTTTCCTTCAGGAACGCGAGTATGTGACCAATTCCACTGTTGATGGTATCTTCTCGGGTAAAACCGTCTCCAGAGAAGAATTTTGCCAACATTCCTGGCTGTGTGATGATTTGGTTGATCGTTTTGATGTCGGCTCTCAAGAGTGGGTAATTGGCATTATACAACTCACCGAGGTCGTTCTCACCTTGTATGTTGTACAAGTTCGAGCCGCCTGCGGACATTAAACTCGGGTGTGTGGAAGAGTGAGCCAATAACGCATCTTCTTCTTGATTCTCTCGCATTTCTCTGTCCCTTTTCACGGCAAGCTGAACACTGGCGGCATCCAAGCCAGCGGCTGACGATTGGACTTTGCCATCACTGCCGTCTTTTTTGGCCAGGCAAGTGGTATTCTGCAGATGTGGTTTCTTTGCATCTTCAAAATTGAACAAGTCCGCTTTGCAGACAAATTGGGTTGGGTATGTCCAATTATCTACGGTCACGGTTTTGACTTTCTTGCGATCTCCGTCGTCTTTGACTTGTTCTTTAGAAAAAAACAAGTGGGGTAATTTAATCGCGGTTGCCGAATCTTTTGCATGTTTCACGCGTGTTTGTACCCACTTTGATTTGTTGACGGGGTAATCTTCATCATCGTCTTCGTCTTCATCCTCTTCTTCATCTGATCCAGATTCCTCTGCTTCACTTTCTTTGGATTTTTCAGACGATTTCTTGTCATCATCCACAGCTTTTGCCAATGTTCCTTCATCCAGATTGAAAAAATCGTGGATGTAGTGGGTACGCATGTCGACTGTGGTTGAGTTTACGATCCCGGCATAAGGACCACCTTTGTTCTCGCGTTTCAAGAGATCAGCACAAGAAACGTCGTTCACAATTCCAACTTCGCCGTTATGCACCGCATCGGTCACGACCATGTGGTGACCCAGGCAGAAAGACTGAGTTAGCATGAGCGATTTTGTGTGCGGACTCAGCGTGAGATCGATCGGAGCATAGCCGGTCATTTTTCGATCCAACTCTTTTTCCTTGGACTCTGTGTGAATTTTGACAAGTCCGGCACCGACATCTTTCTGTAGCTCGTCTATGCTAACACCCAACACTTCGGCCGTTCTCAGGTAAGTTTCACTTGCATAGGAGACTATGTTTTGCACGTAGAGTCTCATCAGAACCACGGCGCTCTTGGTCTTGAAATCTTCATCGTGTTGAATTGCAATTTTGGACAATGTTGATTTGCAATTATCCAAACTTTGCTGATCGGTGCATGGGTAGAGTTCCTTTTCCGTCTCGATATAAGTTTTACGCCATTTCGCAAACATCTCTTTCAATTCTGCCGCAAACGACTCGCTGGTGATAGTGGAGATTAGGGTACTAGTCGCATTTACAGCTGATTCTGCTGCTTCGGTCGATGGCTTTTTAGCAACTGGGGGTAATTGTTGATAAACGAACGCAAGTCTTGCCACGATCAATGAATTTGCAAGATGCTTTTCCAATGTGGCAAACTGATCTTCTTTCTTCACGATTTGCGGTTCCACGATAGACGGTGGTTCAGAGTCATCATCTAACTTTTGCTTTTTGTTCTTCTTCGATGATGACTTTTTCTTGGACTTGCATTTGTTGGCTTTCCTTTTGCGCTTGCGAACATTGGTATCATCATCGTCTTCAGATTCAGACGAAGAACTCTCATCTTCATCAGAATCGTTGTTATCTGCTTCAGAGTGCACAGATCTTGCAGTTGGGGTACTAGACAAAGTTTCCATGTCGTCTTTTGTGTTGGTGACTTTGTACACGTTCATTGTCATAGATTTGCTTTTGACACAATAGACCAAGATGGACAACTCTACTTGATTTTCGGCAACAATCTCCTCTACTGTGGTGCGGAGAGCATGTTCTGTTAGTAGATCTTCGTGAAGAACGTCCTCGGACAATTCTTCACCATCTGCCGTTGACTTGGTAGATTTATTCTCGCTTCTTGCCAAATCTACCACGTTCTTGTTGTCAAAGAACATGTCGATCCAGTCTGTCGGTTGTTGTGTCTTGACTTCTACAATTTTCAGCTGGGGGTCTTCGTTCTGCGTGTCTTTCAATTTTTCATTGTCGACCTTGGGCGCAGGCATAAGTTTTTGATACTTTGGCATGAAACGCACGTCGTTGTTGACCACATTGCTTAGAATGACGATGGGTATTGCCTTGGAGTAGTTTGAAATATTGTTCGGCTTTTTCTTGTCTTGTTTCTTCTCCAGATCGGGATTCTTCTCTACCACACCAACTGGTGGGGTAATTGCCGACTTTGCTTCTCCGCCGCTGTTTTCTGCGCTAGAGGTAGCACCGCTATCCATGTCTGCGCCGGTAGTCGGCGTGTTGCCGTCAGGGGTAGTCTTGGCAGCGTCAGTCTTTTCAGCATTACTATCTTCCTCCTTCTTTTTCCTATTGCTTATCCTAGGTTGGTACTTGAATTTGTTTTCTAGATGAATTATAGCCATACCACCGAACTTGTTCGCATTTTCCATATTCGTCTTCTTGCACATCAACAGTCCATGAATGTTGTTGGTCCTGTTGGAAGCGGCAGTTGTGTCCAACACAGGCTGATCGTTCAAATCGTCGCAGAGAACATCGTAAAATCGTTTGCCATTTTCCATGACCAACATTGGTTTCAGTTCGCCTCCTAGCACCAATGTTATCATGCAGTGGGCGAGATAACAGAAACAAAACTGTTTCTTGACCGAATCGCAGTAGGGTAGACCGCTGTAGCAATCAGGACACTCTTGGTTGGGTGTCACCTTTCCACCGCGTCTCGAGGATCGATTTTTATTGTTTTCGAATTTTAGCTGATGTTTTCCATCGCATCCTTCGGGGAACAGAGTTTCCTCCAGTTTGCTAAGGTCTCCTTTGCAGATGATCAACAACCACTTTGATATCATGTCGGCGAGTCTAGCACAAGAGTACTTTGCAATTTTGGCAAACATGATATCAAAAATCGTGCTCTTTGCATCTATGTGCGATCCATAACGACAAATTGTCTTGCAGACACCGTGTCTCTTCTCGTTTATGAACCCTTTGTACACAACGGTGGGGGTAAGTTCACCAAATTCATCCAGGCCGCTTTCAGTGCCGTACAAATCCGACCCGATTGAACGCAAGTCTTTCAACTTGTTGATTCGTTTCGTGTCGATTTTGTACTTGAATCCCATAGCGCCATCTTTGATATGAACGTCCATAACGACTCTGTCGGTGAATGCACCACTGCTCGTGTCGAACATGGACATCACTTCGGTACCATAAGTTCCGGCCACAATTTCGTTGGCGTAGTGATGAACCATTCTAACTTTCTCCTCTTCGGACATGGACGATATGACTTTGGGTTCGAGAACTTTGTTGTCAGTGGGTTGTTTTGTTTCGGCATCCAATTCGTCTACTTCCATCAAAACGACCATCTTTTCTTGTTTGGTCAGATCGTCTTTCTTCATGTCTGCCTCACTTTTTTCACTGTTGTAAGATTCAACAAACTGATCGAGTTTGTACTTGAGTTGACTGCGCAGATATTCAGATTCGTTGGCGGGGTAGGTTGCTCTGAGATTCGATCCGGTTATGCGCTCTTTCGCCTCTTTTCTTTCCACTTCTTTGCGTTTTTCCTCTGTCATGTTTGCTCGCTCCTTGTTTTTGTCGGCTTTTATTTTGTCCAACATTTCTTCGTTGTAGCGCACTTTACCATTGTGGGTAACGTACGTTTCCTCTCCGTACAGGTTCACGTTGCCGCGACCGTTTCGTAGTCTACTTAACGGGATAGCTTCGCTCATCTTGTTGGCGACCATGCCAGATTTCTGATCAACTTTCGATACACGTCTTTGACTTTCTTCGGAGATGTTGCAACGGATCAAGTCAAGATGGAACATGTAGAAAGCCATTGCCATTTTGGCTGGGTAGACTTGTTCTCTGAAGATCTTGTTGGTCTTGAATTTTTGTATCTCTTCGATTGTCGGTTTCAGTTGGATCGTATTGGGTACACTGCTTCTGATCACCACGTCAATCAAAGAGTACAGTTTATCGCAGATACCCGCATGCAAAGGTCTCGTGTCTTCGATGTTGTGTAAATGATAGTTAAGAATCGTATCAGCCAACACCGATCCGAGTTTTGCTTTTGCCTCCGGGCTATCTATGTAGGCGGCCAGATCGCGGCGCCTCAGGTTGAATTCGTTCGGTCCATACACGGGAACCATGTAACAATAGTTCTCCAAGTTATCTCCGCCTTCGCCGATGCTGATCGGTGCAACAGACTCGCTGTCATCTGGTCCGGTTGTTATCTTTTTTATAAACCGGTGGCGAATGTTCCCGTTTAGGTAGCCGTTGTTGATATGCATCAAGAACGTAACGGGACTAATTCTGAGACAAGAGTTATCTTGAGACGCTGTTTTTGGTACTGTTTTTGTCGACTTGTCCTTTTTGGACTTTTTCTTCTTCTTGCCACCACTTATACCTTCACCAGTACCACCCTCTTGACTACTTCCTAAAGCCTGAGTATATTTCTTGTTCGCTATATCTCGACAGTATGTCAACGCACTGGTCTTGTCGAGCAACAAAGCCATAACAAAGTCACCGCGTTGCTTCATGGGTATGTTGGGGAAATGGTTGCACCATATCTCGTCTAGCATGCCTTGATCCATTTCGGTGAAGCCAGTATAAGTCGTGTCGCTATTATAGCCCTCAGATGAAGCTAAGAATGCGGCACACTCTTCGTTTTCGGTTGTGACCAGATTGTTCATAGCCGAAGCCATGGCGCTAATGGTTTCAGATTTCAACAGAGATATTTTATCAGATTCAGTGCCTTTGTGGAATTTTTCATACTCTTTCGAAACGATGTGTCGCCCACCACACAAAATAATGGCATCTCGGCAAGCGGGACTTCCATTGTTCTTAAAGTTGAGGGTAAGTTTATCGCTGGTATTGTCGTAGCTGGTGACCCGTGCGACTTGGATAGTTGTGGGTATTGCTGGAAACCCGGGATCAACCAGAGCGCTATTCACTATCCCGACATCACCGTATATCTCAACGCCGACCATGTCGATGGGATCGAGGTCGGTGAATTTAGTCTTGTGAATTAACACAAGACTATTGTAGACGGCCGTAACAGACGCGTCCGGTTCATACAACTCGTGCAAGTCTTGTTTACACTGAGTTATCGCCTCCTCGTATCTGTTAGTGTAGACGGTCTCATCGCCGCCTCCACCACCGCTGCCACCAGGATTAGTTCCCGCATTGGGAACCGCCTTTTGCTGTACTTGAAAATATTGCTCCATCATTTTTTTCGTCGTGGGTAAAGAAATGTGGGTACAAGTTTTTTGGTTCGAGTTGGGGTAAGCTGTGTTGTAGAAACTCTGCTGAAAGCTGTTCAATTGACGAGACGCATGTTCTGGTCAATATGAAATTTGTCCACCCCTGTTCGAGATTTTATAGTCGTCGAGTTGGTTAGAAAAAAATCACACCGGATATAAAAAAAATCTAACTTGAGAAAATTTTTCTAACTTTTAGGATTTTGTGTTTGGGCACAAATGTTTTATGTACCTAATAAAATTTTGTATCTGCCACCACGATAAAACGACATGTGCCGGTTAGCTTATTTTACACCCATCCATCATGTTCAAAACGTGGCTAGACTTGATCAATGTCAGTATTGATAAGTACATGGTCCCATTGGAAGCAAAAGAGATAGAAGTGTTAGAGTGTGTTTACTGGCGCGCGACTACGCGACTACGACTACACGACTACGACTACAATTAATGGGGGTGTTTACTGACGCGTGACTACGACTACCCGCGACTACGACTACCCGCGACTACGACTACCGGCGACTACAAACTTGGATTGCTCCGAGGGGCAATCCAAATTGTAGTCTCTCTCTCTCTCTCTCTCTCTCTCTCTCTCTCTCTCTCTCTCTCTCTCTCTCTCTCTCTCTCTCTCTC
>JAYMFW010195022.1:0-14702 GCA_036785005.1 Tubulanus punctatus
AAATTGAACAAGAATTGCAACCTGTATCGCGCTAACGTCGTTTTTCAATGACGCCCCCTGGTGGCCGTATTTAAAATTGAATCAGCTCAGTTTTCAATAGGTATCAACCTTGGACCATGCTGTACATGTGTACCAAGTTTGGAGAAAAATGAACAAGAACTGTAAGCTGTATCGCGCTAACAAGCTTGTGGACGGCGGACGACGGACGACGGACGACGGACGGCGGACGGCATGCCTACTAAAACAGAATGTCACCCCTTCGGGGTGACATAATTATGCCGAGTGGTTGCCAAAAAAGAAACAGAACAAGGAGGTCTAATGTAAGTTCAGAAATGTCAATTGTCGGGAGATGGCTCGATTTTGAAAAAAAAAACTTAGTTCATTAAAACAGCAGTGGAAGGCCATGCATGCCTGAACCAAACTCTATTTTGTTGTTTCACAGTGTCATTTGCCAGAAATATCGGCTAATGGTTGGTACATGACGCACATAGACAGTTCGAAAATTTGAACCAGCCAATAATACAGGCCTACATGCAGGCCTACGTCTACCAACAGGATAAATTGATATTGAGGAGGCAGTTAGTCAATACTCTAGCATACTATAATATCGTACCGATGGCCATGGGTTCGATGTCCGAAAGAAGCAGAGAATTCTACTTTGGTCTACTTCCAAGATTATTTAACGTTTTATCTGCCCTCGACGCACAAAATGTCCCTTCTTTAAAAAGCATGTATTTCCTGCTCTTCAAACACAAGTATTGATACCAAGCCGGTGATGATATTCAATACATTAAGAACTCTTGGCTGGAAAATGCACCCTCTCAGGTTCAACTCATAGGAATCACCGAAGAGAGAAATTGAGGATAAATGACATGGAGGATGTTGAAAAAATGGAAGAGAAAGGGAGTGAGGGAATGCGGATGATAAAAGATATATATTCAATCAATAACTCAGATTTGAAGCGTGCCCGTTAAGTCACACACATTGGCACGGAGAATAAAAGTAAGATTGGAAGACGGTTATATGAAGGGCTGATATCTATCATGGTAGGTTACACACGGGGGTTATTTATTACTGCCTGAATCTCGTTAATATCTGACAAATATCTGCCACCGGCATTAATGACGTCACGAGCGCCAGATCTCCAGGGATGCCATACAGACGTGTGACGTACGACCGTTAGATTCAAAATCATTATAGATATGGTAATTCTAATCAACGGTCGTATGATATATGGAGGTAGAATTTAAAAAGACGGATTTAATTCACCGATTTTAAGCTGTGAAATATGCTTTCATTCGTTTTCACTAACTATGTATGCGAATGTGATTCGGAAAAAATCCGTGCCGTACTACATAGGCAAATGAGGCAAATGCCTCGTGCCGAATTTGACCCCCAAAAAGTAAAATTAATCATTACTATTAACGATAAAAAAAGAAGCCAGGAAATGGCTAGAATCGAAGATTTAGCACAATTAAGGCCAGAGATTCTGGGGGCCTTAGGTGGCCCCAGACCCCTCGCCGAAAATGATTTCACCTCGCTCCGCTAGGTTATTAGACTTCTTGCAAAAAGCCATGAAACTGGATTTTAAATTAGGTATTTTTGCCAAATAAGTCCGTGAAAGCCTCCGCAGAATTTGAATTCACGATAATCTTCAGAATTAAGAGATTTTTTTGTAAAACCTAAGTGCACCAGTGTATGTTGCCAGAGTTGGTGAAATCTATTGTAAGATTCGATTTTCGAAGTGGTGATGATCCTGATTATCATGATTTTATCAAATAAATATATTTACAGTAGACAGGGGCCAAATTACAACAAGACGTTGTAAGAATTGCAATCGGAGAACTGTTGACCGGTCGTTCAATGTACGCAAATCGCGCTATTTTATCAATGTGAAAAGTTCTAACGAGCCTATGTCAGCACATCGGCGATCGCATTATGAAATATCATATGCGATTCGTATCTCAACAGGTGCCCCGGAATATAAACGGTCACGCTTGTTAGAATGCGGTCACCATGACAACGATAGGTGACAGCTAGACTAACAGACGACGGTAGGAACGCGCAGGCGCGTGAATTCCAGGATCTGAAAAAAATATACTCTACGGGAATGATGAACTTCTTAATTAGTCTTGAGGAGTGAACGTTTTCGTCGAAGCAGCTTTAAGAGAAAAGTGTGGAAAATCGAAAATGACAATTTTTACCTATGTCGTCAGTCGTCAGTTATTTTCTGCTCTGAGTTATAATCTTATTATAAGCTTGGCAGAGTGATAACCGTGGCCTCCCCAGAACTTAAGTTTACTTTTATACTAAGCAGCTAAGCTATCTTTAATACTATAGTCATATTTAATCAGTTGATCAGATAAAGTTGTCCATGGGAATAGCAATCCAGCCAAAGTATTCAATACGGCAATCTTATACCTCGTTCTTCGCCATTCCAAAAGATAAATCTTACATCACTACAGGCTAAATTACATTGACTGATCCATTGTAGCAAAAATACATGTATAAGTTAGTTGTTTTTTTAATGTTGCCATTATGATTCGACTGTTTCTCGCGCAGCGCAAAAACGGCTGCTAAAAGTTGGTGACATAATTTTTACGATGATGACGGAAGTGCAAGCGAAAGCCCCTCGTGTCAATATATAAATATAGAACAGTACTTGATCGTATTCTGAACGCAACTCGTTGAGTGACGATAAGTGTGAATTGATAACATAAAAAACATTGTTACATTAGCGAGTTGAATACACAGTCGAAAACCCTTCTAAAAACCCAAAAGTCGTTCACTGATTCGGTATTCAACGTTTGAATTCACGATGTTGCACTTATTGCCCGTGCACCTCATGGACTTCATGAATAACCCCTATATTGCTAAGTGGCAGAGGGCGTTTCTAAAATATCATCCATTTTAGGTTACGAAAAACACTAGCAAAAAAGTCCGACCCCTAATTTGATCCCAATATGTTTCTCTATTAAGTTTATTACGTGTAGGAAACGCGTTCACATTAACCAGCCTAATCACGTCACCTAAAAGCAAATATAAATTGAATATACTTATAATTAATTTTCCTTAGTATGAAAAATCCATGTATTAAATTCACTGAAACCAATGTATTATAATCCCCCACTTAATCTTAATGAAAAGCTAAACATATCAACTTATATTTCGTTCGTGGGATAAAAGGTGGGCTAGTGGTTTCCTGAATTGCAAAATCCGTTGATGTTGCCTAACCACTCGAAATTTGCCATAAAGGAAAACTCGCTTTACTCTGGCAATCCTTCATTCTCAGAAACTCAGTATAGCGGTATTATGGTTAGAAAGCGTTAGAACGCAATTTTGAAAGAAAGTTAATTAAACTGATCGTCATATTATTTTTATACCAGGGACGGATCCAGGATTTTAGGTTAGGGGGCGCAAACATAAATATTTTTTGAGGTAAAATTTTCGAAACATTCTTCTAGAGGGGTGCAATGGAGATATCTCGCCAAACTTAGCGTGGCGAGAAATATGTTAGGGTAACATTGGCGAGGACAATGGGGGACGGCGCACGCGCGCCTTAATCCGCCCGTATACAAGTCGTGAACGACCAGGGTTAGTTTTGAGTTTCGCCATATATGCCGCCTCCGAAACGAAATTTTCTATGTCTAACTCTCAATTCCAATCAAATATCAATTCAAGATCCCCTCAAAAGCAAAACATCTGACACCATCGCTGTAACGGATACAAAAATTGAATAAGTCTGACCGGTAATACTATGAACCTTCGGTGACCGTAGTTTACAGGCCCTGAGGCGTATACCGCCGCGCGAGAATCAATAAAAGCGATAGCTTACATCCAATTAACTTGTGGCGAATCTACGGTTATTCTAGCGGGATCCGATATAGAAAAAACCGTCGCCGTGGCGAAATAAAAACAGAATCCACTCACGGCAACGCTTGTAAGCGTAACGTAACGAGCCGACGTTCAGATAGTGACATAATTGCGTATGATTTCATTTAATCTCCGTCCATGCGAACAGAGCTAACTGAACGTTAAACTAATAATCGTTATGGATAGTCTGTTTGAAATCCCCTCAGATCGACGATTATTAGTACACGCAGTGACGTAAACATCACTTTCTCGATACTACTAGTTTGTTCAACGTGATTTACAAACTATATATGTAGTTTGAAGCACAAACCGGCGCATTTGTTTAGCCACACGTGAAATGGATTGTACAGACTGAACAATGTTTGTGGAGAGGGTCAGTCTAAATAACATACCTCAGCAACACCTTCCTTTAGTAAAAGTGAAGAGTATGCAGAAATTCAATGCGAAAATAATTCCAATCAATATTAATGGGATTCGAGCCCATGACTAACCGTCTTGAGTATGCCACTCACGGCAACGCTTGTAAGCGTAACGTAACGAGCCGACGTTCAGATAGTGACATAATTGCGTATGATTTCATTTAATCTCCGTCCATGCGAACAGAGCTAACTGAACGTTAAACTAATAATCGTTATGGATAGTCTGTTTGAAATCCCCTCAGATCGACGATTATTAGTACACGCAGTGACGTAAACATCACTTTCTCGATACTACTAGTTTGTTCAACGTGATTTACAAACTATATATGTAGTTTGAAGCACAAACCGGCGCATTTGTTTAGCCACACGTGAAATGGATTGTACAGACTGAACAATGTTTGTGGAGAGGGTCAGTCTAAATAACATACCTCAGCAACACCTTCCTTTAGTAAAAGTGAAGAGTATGCAGAAATTCAATGCGAAAATAATTCCAATCAATATTAATGGGATTCGAGCCCATGACTAACCGTCTTGAGTATGCCAGCACACTAAAGCATTACGCCACCGAGGCAGCGAAACCCACCTAACCTTAATCCTAAGGCAACCTGAACCATGTCTCGATAGGCAGGTCTTATCCCTACTGAAACGACTGTAGACGACTTCTAATACTTTTACTAACATTAGGAAGGTAGGTGATCCTGAGGTATGGTACTTAGACAAACCCTTTTGGGGACAGATCGACTCCACACAATTCCGCTTCCGGGTCACGGAACCAACCGATACAACGATTTCTGTCGTTACTAGGCAAACTATTTTCTAGACAGGCAAACCCGAAACAAACCGAATATTTTAAATGCGAACTTTAAAACTGAGATACTATTCTGAACCGTGACTATAGACGACATGATCAGATATTTTCAGGCGCTGGTCTAAGGGTGTTGTTTGCCAAACATAAGGAAAAATTGCCGTTTTGCATTCAAACACTACAGGTAATTTTCCTCAAAAGTAAACCCTATATATACCCTAAACATATATTCGAGCAAGTTATTTCGAGCAAATCTATGGATAAGTTTACTAAGACAATTCTCCTTCAGTGAGAAGAAGAATAACCTGCGGTTATCACAGCACGAATGCCACAAAAATACATAAAGAATCGTTATTCATTTTTCATACCACACAAAGCTTTTTTATCACTTCTTACATTATATATCTCTACAATCCTGCATACTGGCATCAAGCAAGACCGATGTTTTTACAGTTGCGAGGAATGAGACCAGGTTATACGATCGAGAAACTGCGCTCCAGTTCGGGAAACGAACAAATGACCTGCCGGTCCCTCGGGTTTTCTTTCGTTTAGAGATCACTGTCAACGTAATCCAGGATCGCGAACTATTGTCACTATACGTCACGCAAACCGAGTCGAAATAACGTAAAATCGGAAGATTCGGCTTATCAGTTTCCAGATAAAATATAAAACATTTACAGACCGAGTAGATGTCGTCTGACGGATATTGCATTTGGATTTTTTTACACAAAGACGTTATTACGGCGTTTAATATGCAGCACGAGAAAAGCAGCGCACTGATCGGACTATAACATCACGTTTTGCCCAAAATATGTACACCGATAACATGAAAACGAAGTTGTATTAAAGAGGGTTGGTACAGGGAATAATACGGCACCAGAGAGACTCAGTTACATGTTACGGATGGACATGATTTATTCGTACGAAAACGTTTCACAGGGCGGTGTTATAACGAAAATCTATGACATCGGTCAACATCAGTGCTCGGTAAATGACGACATTTCAACTCGATGGTGAATGAGTATTGAAGCGAGATGTAACAGGTGTTTATAATACATAGTGTCATTATACATGGGTGAATGCTGCAATACAAACTGCGACCTAATATTGACCTCCTCATACTAGCCGATTTACGAATTTACGATTGAATATGAAATGAAATACTCTATTGTAGCAGATTTAATGCCAATTATGTCAGAATCAAGCCCTCGACTGTGTCAATTCGCCAACAACGATTTATTCAAAAATCACGCGGTTGTGAGTGGAAATAAATGTCTGTTAAATGATGTGCAAGATTATGTCTGTTTGAGGTCGATCGTACCACCATTCTTATGAACAGATGACTTAAAACTTATGTCGACGACGTAACATCTTAATAGACGAGTAATGAATAAACTGATCCGTTTTTAAATATGTGAACGCAGGGGCGGATCCAGGATTTCTTTGGGGGAGGTGCTCGACAGAATAATTAACGACATTTTTTTAATTTGATGCCCTGAGATGAATTTAACCTCATTTTAACCTATCTCACACTCAAAAAAGATAAAATATATGCCTATAAAATATATTTTTAAGGCAGCGGACCGAAAAGATTGCTAAAGAAAATTTCAGTTAGACATTTCGGGGGGTGCTCGAGCCCCGAAAGCACCCTCCCTGGATCCGCGCCTGGAATGTAACAGTGCCCGTGCAAATATTTGGCAATAATCTGATAGGGTCGGGTATAGATAACGGAATGGCCGATGTACATATACAGGGTGAGTCAATAAAAAGGGAACCGTGTTTTAGCTGCAGATTACTAATTAACTAATTAGACGAGGTTATACAGGGTGTATAAAAAAGAAGACTCCATGAAAGTATCCACGAAATTTACAATTCATCATTTTCATGAAATCTGTTCATTTGCATACATTGGTATGGACATCCTGCTTTGGTCCATACCAAAGTTAATTGCACAATTTCATGCATCACTGAACACAGGCCCATTTTTTGGTAGTCATTTTTTCTTTTTGCTGCAATACTCGAATTAACCCTTCGTCGTCTGCTATTTGCATATTCATATTACACCATACGAAAGATTATGGGGGTTCAATGAATAGATAAAAGCATTGATCAAGATAGAGCCGATATTGGGGACTATTCGGGCCGGTATCTTCATAGGAAAATAAGAGCCAATATCGGCTAGGGTTAGGAAAACGAAAAAACGAATGTGAAAGCATGATAAATAAAATTCATCCACACGATGGATCTAATTCAAAGTATTTACCTATAGTAGTGATGACGGTCAACGAAAAATAGAAAGCGCCAGCGAACTTCCATTGTATTCCAGACTTGGGAGCTTTACTCAGCAGTACGTTCGCGGTTATCGTGTCGTAGTCGGCCTCCGAGATGTTGTATTTCTCCTTCATCGCTTTCTCTTCGGTCAGCAGCCGATGTAAAGTTTCGGTTTCGTGTTCCGACTCCAGGGCGTCGAACACGGCCGCTCCCACTAACAGATATGTAAACGTACAAACTATCAGCGACAAGGTTCGGACATTTTGTTTCTTCATGGCGTCTCGGTCGCTTCAAATGTCGTATTCTTTCGTCGAATTTTTCATTTCATACAATTCTTGCCGAGGAAAATATGAATTTTAAGACTTCGTACTACTCTCGACGGATGCCCGATCGTAACGGGACGAACAAAAATAATTCACACTTTTCGCGAGGCTAACGATTGTATTCCTTAAAATCTTCCAGTTGAATCGCGTCAATCAACTGAAAGTATCATGACCTATTTCGAGTCGCTACAGTATCTTTTTACGTAGAATTTTCCACTTTCACTGACGATATTTATATCTCCCACTAGCAGAAAACAAAGTGGTCGAACTAATATCGATTTATATCAATTTTCCACAAAATCACGTGCACGAATTTTTGGATAATAATTTCCTTTACAGTTATTTTTGATTTGTGGACATCAGCGTAATGCGTATTTTTTTCGATGATCGATATTTTCGGTGGTATGAATAGAACGTTAATCGATAACGTACATATGTATGGATTTTAGCTGCAACGGTTGTTCGAGTTCAGAATTTTTATCTCAGTAGCGTTTTTGTATCAGAATTTTCAAATCCCCGATTGATAATTTTACGCCCGTAATATGATGCAATTTTTTTCCAGGTCGTGGAATCAAATTTCACACAATTATTCAGTGTCAATAGCGTGTATTTTAGTAAAACAAAAATGTACTAAGCACCGCAGATTTTACCCAAAATAAATGTTGATTGAAAGAATGATTTGAATTAATCTATTTGAAAAAAAAAAAATTTATATAGAATATCGTGAAAAACGGATTAATTATAATTATAATTAATAAACGTTATGAGAATTAGAACTGGACTTTTACCACGTATGTTATATTTCAGCAGTCATATAACATCCGATTATTGAAATGGCTATTAAAATCTAATCTAACTACGAATAACTAATAAAACTAAGTCATCGGTCTAAATGGCTACATCACGACCGGATTTCGTTCGGTGATTTATCGAAGTCCATCCTCGACAAATGTATCTTCATTTCTGATAAACAATCGGTGGCCTAGCATCGAAAACATTTTAGAAATACATCCGAATTTTTAACCGAGAAAATACGAAGCGGATAGCGTACACGCGATATTTATAGGTTGTTTCAACTGTAAATACATACATATGCGAGTACGTATATCGCCGTTGTTTTACGTCGGAAATATCGACAAACGGCGTTATAAAATAGCAACGTTGACGTTTTAATAACGCTTACGCTATGTGCAGCGTACGAACAAACTTAGGCAAAACGCTGAAACAATACTTGTATTATGCGTCGGTTGAACGCGTTGTATTGTATGTTTTTCTAGACGGCGTCGGTAATCGCATACAGGCGGAAGTGTATTAGAGAACGACTGAATTGATGACGTCACTACGTTATCGATGTTATCGATCGATTGATGACGTTTTATGTACTAAACAGATAATTCTACAATGCCACGAGATGTGCAGAGAACGACCTGAACGCCGGTAGTATAGATGTTCTTGGAAATTCGTATTCCTTTCCTCGAACTAAACTTCCTCGTTCTGTTTTATGTTTCGGACGATATGCTGGCGTTTTCTAGTGTTATTCGAGCGTATAGGTTAATTGCGCTTTCCGATAAATCGGCGGAAAACTAATCGCAGGTTAGATAAAGACACATAAATGCTCGATTGTCGAAGTCTGAAACAGTGATTAGCATTATTGTCTCGGGATTCTGTGAGTTTCTATCAAAACCAACGGTGCCTCTATTTATACTCGGTGACAAAAAATTACGTCTACCGGTATATTTGCTTATTTACGTCGTTCTAACTGAATTCGACACGGATTTCGATGCCGTACAGATAAATTTACGAAAGGTTTCCGCTGCAATCCTTATTGCTCTTAGGACCGACACAAGCAATAGCTCTTAACTCCACCAAATCGACAAACTCGAAACTAATCCGTTTTTCCGATGAGAATTTCCCAAACTCCGCTCGGAAATTGTTTGATAGCTGCTAAGTCCCAAAATCTCCAGTCAATGCAAGCAAAATATGTCATCCAGTCGATGGTTGCAGTCGCTATGAAAGGACCGGGGCCGCAGCAAATTCGACAAATTCCTAAACGTTATTAACTTCGTGTACGTCCACAGATGATGCAAACACGTTCCCGTACTGGTAGTGGCAAACACGCATCTTTATCGAAAACTATTTCAGAGCACCGTTGACAAAACGAATTTATGCATGTATGTAAGTTATATACCGGAATATACCGTACATATTGTTCCCCGATATAGAGTTGAGAACCGATAGTGCTCTAGTATACATAAACCATAAACGGTATGAACAAAAAATCGAATCTTTTATTGAACTGAACAACTGCAGGCCGTCGAGAACCAAGTTCTTCATATGCAGCTTTTATGACGAAGATTGTGTCCCAGAATTCACAGTCCTTTGGTTTTCGGTATTCTCAAAAATTAACAGCGCGTTGGAGACTGTTTCCACTTGTTTTCCCGTTACATATTGTGCAATTCATGAAATGAAACAATTTTCCATTTGAGACACTCGAGGAAGATGATCCGATAACTATTAGATCGGGGCACTCTACGATGACGAATTATTTGCCTCTTATTCCACTTTTACTTGCCTTTGCACCAATTCTCTTCGCCTATTCCCGATTTACTGTCAACAATAAGTTTACATCCCTTCCGATCCTTACACACAATACAATAATATGAATTTTGTAGCGGACGAATAAAGAGACTTCTTGCTTCTCCGCAGCGACGGCCTCCTGATGATAACGATATATATATTTGCGTGTGTGTGTGTAACACGCTGGCAAATTTAGGCTAATTTAGATGTTGTTCGTAGCGTCAATTTAGTCCCGCGTCGTTAAATGTATCAGCATACAGCTAATTACATAAACAATAAAACAAACATATTTCCCGTTTAAAGCGACATTTCATTCCCTACTATGGCTCAGCAGCACAATATTCTTATCCGAGAGTCAACAGGTTCGAATCCTCCGTTGAACTTTCGAATGTCCGAGATGTATAATTTCGGCGAGTACTCACCAATAATTTTGGTCAGTCATTTTTTACTAAACATCAATTCACGCGATACTTATTGCGATATTTACACAGCTGACCGTTGGTTATATAACTCGTTATTTCACTCAATTCCTTAATTACACGCCAGCCATTTTCCAATGTTTTGTCGAATCTATACCGTAGTGGTAATGTAAACCTCTCGAATGACGATAGAACTTACGACTTATCGGTATGTCTTCCGACGTCTACGAACCCCAAATTCTGGCGCTGGTCCGGGTGAAATACGGCTCAGAACTACTTTTAATGAACGCTCTCTGGTAAACCCAGCCAGAATGTACACATTATGCTATATGCTCAATAGTATATATCATAACAGGGCGCACTCCCGCATATACAGTTTGTTTCTGCCCAGCTGTTGCATCATGGATGCCGCATATAGAGTAATAATAATTCCGTACGAGTTTCTGTAGTGTACACACAGTCAGCAGTGCGATATGACACTGACAATAATACTACACGCGACTCTCGGGCTTGTGTGGGTTGACAGAGTTCTCGGGGGAGGGGAGGGAACAGGAGGAGCAACGGGAAGCAGGCGCAGATTCAATGGGGACCCAACCGGCCCGGCCCCCTATTTTTTTACCAAGCTTGACTTTTTTATAACGCGTATGAGTGTCTCACTTTCAAAAGTTTTCTGGCACCGGAACCCCAGAGCCTCATATGGACTTCGCGCCTGCAGTACACGTCTTTTTTTACGCGCCGTTACTTCATCACTAGTATTCATTCACCCCCCCCCCTTTAAAATCCTAGATCCGCGCCTGGGAAGCCGAGGGAAAGTAGTGGGGAAAGGGATTAGGAGGTTGACTTTGATATTAGGCTAAAAGCGACGATGCAGAAACACAAGATGAATATGAATAAAGGATCCGGTCCAACAAAAAAAACTGTCCCAAGATAATGTTTTCGTCACGAAAAGAGTAAACTGTCAATAACGCGCATGAATTACCGGTAATAGGAAAAGATATAAGTGTTTTCTATCTATTAAGCAAAACAACGTACGTATATATTATATATTTTAAAAACAATGAACCCCGGCGTAAAGGGAACACGAGGTAAAAAGGGGACTGTATTGCCAACCTAATCAATAAAATTCAGGTGAAGACCTCACCACACCATAGAATAATTTAACAAATGATGAAAATACTTCGTATAGATCCAATTCCATAGGTCCAATACATGAATTTTATACCATTTTGGCTTCGTCAACGCTTAGGCCTGGATAACAAATAAATGATTGCGTTGCGTTAAAAATAAGGTTGCCAGTATATAATCTAATAGCGTTTTATCAATGGACGTAAATAGTATATCATTATGGACAATTTAATATCGTATAGGTTGTGTAATGATGAACTAGTTAGTTATTTTTGCGCCAGTTGCTAGGCACTGACACACGCGTAGGGCCACTACCCGGTGCCAGACTTTGGGTTATGGTCAGTGAATGCGACTGAAGTGAATGATGAAGGCTATTTTCTACGCATTAATATATACATGATAACACATGCTTTGATAATTCATTGTTAAAACCTTAAACCCGATTTCCTGTAAAAAAGGTATTGACACGGGCCGACAAAGAAATGGAAAAAAAGAAATTGACTTCGTTGCTTAGTCCTCTGTCTGTACAAAGCAGTATAAAATGTATGGAGAAAGTTTAAAACAATATTGGGATAACACAAGAAAGTCGAATTTCACCTGGAATGAATGGTTCAAGTGCATTATTTTTGCATTTGATGGTCCATCAATATTAGATTTCTAGACAATGGGGCTATCCCAGATAGACTAGTAAGCGCGGATGACTTAAGAAGAAAAGCCCATGCTTCACATGATGTGGTGAGCGGTAGTAGACAGTGAAAGATTTGCACACTTTTACCCACGAAAAGATTGTAAATATAGCTGCAAAGCAGCGAAAAAGAGTTTTCTGCACATCTGCTAGAGTTGCTTTTTTGCTAACTGATTAGATACTTGATCAATTAGTAATTTACCAATTAATCAATTTGTTATCAATAAATTAACGACTCATAAATTAGTGTTTGGGTCACTTACTATTGACTAATTGATTTTTTCATGGCAACGAAACAATGTGAAGTTTGATCAAAATTGGCCCATAAATAAGGAAGTAGGTCACTATGTCACAAAGTATGTCGACATGTTACTGACTCATTACTGACCACGCAAGGAACCTATATATGAGGTTTGATCATGATTCGGCCATAAATAAATAGGTAGGTCAATAGTTCACGAAAGTAGATCACCACTATACAGGTCATTTACCGACCACATACAGATCCTATATATGAAGTTTGATCATGATTGGACCATTATTGAATAAGTAGGTCAATAGGTCATGAGAGTAGGTCGACACTATTCTGGTCAATTTCTGAACAGATATGGATCCTATATATGAGGTTTGACCATGAATGGGCCATAAATAGATGATAAGGTCAATAGGCCATGAAAGTAGGTCAACACTATACAAGTCATTTACTGACCACAAACAGATACTATATATGACGTTTTTTCATGATTGGACCATAAATAAATAAGTAGGTCAATATATCACGAAAGTAGGTCAACACTATACGAGTCATTTACTGAGCGCATAAAGATCCTATATATGAAGTTTGATCATGATTGGACCACAAATAAATAAGTAGGTAAATAGGTCACGAAAGTAGGTCAACACTATACTGGTCAATTGCTGTCCACATAAGGATCCTATGTATGAAATTAGATCAAAGACCGGTCAGTAGTATTTGAGATATTAATAAAAACTTGATTATCACATTTGAATTTTTCCGCCATCAGTTAAATACCGCCATATTTGGTCATACATGTAGGTCAGTGGTAACATTGTTGTATTAGATTTGCTTCTACCAAGTCTCATCAAAACATGTTCTATTACAAAAAAATGTATTTAATATATTTGAATTTACTCAGTTTTCCCGCCTTGTTGTCATACAGAGCCATCTATCCGGTCAAGATTGAACTATGATGACAATGAAAATGAAAGTTTTAATATCCAGCATCCAACAAAATCTTTTTCTACATTTTTTGCATGATAGTATGTCATTAATGTTGTTTGAAGCATTCATTGATAAATCTATTAATGGAAAAATTTATTAAATACTTCAAACTGGTCGAAATGCATAAACACCAGTAACACATATGGAGTCCAGTTTTGTGCCATCCAAAATTTTGACATTTTTCATCGCCCTCTAGCGGGCGAACGGAGGCGTTTATGAAAACCATTTCTATTACTGTTTGTGACAAATGAATAGCTTAACAAATCCTGAAAATTTCATGGTGATCGGTTAAGAATTGAAAAAAAGGAGATTAACTTTTTGATGATTTTGAGTGGAAGAAGAAAATAATAATAAACATGGTAATAACAATAGAGTTTTCTGCTGAAAAGCAGAAAACTCTAATAATTATTTTTCCGGCATACCGTGAGCTATTGCATCGAATGCATTCAGTCATCGCATCATGCATTGTATTAAATCAAATCAGCTTTGTATACATACTGGCGCGTTTATTAATCGATATTTAGACAATACGTAATGCAGTTGTACATGAATAAAACCATTTACTCTCCCTAGAGGACGCTCATATTTGTCATTTGAAGAATGAACCGGCGCATGGCAGGATAATAATATTTACTCGATGTAAATTCGATAATTTGTTCGCTGGAGCTGTAATTGACAATATTTTCGATCGTCCGTCATCTACGTGAAATCATATCAACCAGATCTATCTTAATATCAATTTCAATATGAATCCATTTTGAATATTAAATAAGGACAAATAAATGAAAAATAGTACGATTCTCATCAGCACCCGAAAGATTTCGTGAATCGGATGATTTTCAGTGCATTTTTATTCAAATCCGATCCAGATGATGATAAACATTAGGGGCCATCCATAAAGTACGTACGCTCGGAGGGGGGGGGGGTCAAGCCAAAAGCGTACAGCCTATGCCAAAAGCGTT
>JAYMFW010195133.1:0-14694 GCA_036785005.1 Tubulanus punctatus
TTAATTATTTTTACCGGGGATCACTTCCATACAAAATTCGTTAACAAACTCCCCTCAAACTGTCATGCACAAACGATATATGATCACGCGGCATTCAGTAGACCACCAGTAGATCTCACTATACCCTGTCGGAAAATAGATTGCATGTAGGCCTACCCTGTGTTTGCATGCCCTATGGCCAGTAATATTTTTCTCTGTTTAAGCAAGGTTCAAGTGTTTTTTCCTTTTGCTAAAAACTTAAAGGTGACTATGTTTCACGTATCCTATTGACAGATACCCACAGCCAATGTATCACGAACGATTTTCTTTTCCGACCATCATTTTCCATTTTATGATTTTAGATTTCACTAAATCACGTAGGCCCCGTGGATATACCCGACAGATGTATACAACCGATTGTTATTATACTTACAGCATTATCTTCTATCTTAACTTTGGTCAAAATCCAACGAGCAACTAAGAAAATGGAAGGTGAACGTTTCCTTACACGTATGTACTTTGTTTATGATTGATTCGACCTTTATGGTCGATAAAATAATTATCGTTCACACCAGAGTTCCTGGTGTTTCATCTATTGATCATCAGCAGGAAATCTATGTGTTTTACATTGATATTTCCCGGGTTTGTTAATAACACGTTCAACCTCCTCGGCAAATATCTGGAAATGTGAACCTGGGTTTGACGTACGTACTACTACATCGAGTGCTCTTGTCAACTTGTTTTTGAGTTTCTATTGAGACGCCACTTGTGGAAGAAGTGTAGAGTTTCAGTTGAAATCTCGGGTCATTGAATTAGTAGTCATGGTAAAAGATAATTTACGAGTTACGAGAATGCATTTGGACGCGTCGTTTTCGAACTCGTTCACAGAAATTTGGTTCAGCAAAATTACTTCATAGGTAAACTATGTTTTAAGTCGTTAAATCCGTGATCCTTTCAATAACTATCGGTGTTCTATGTGCGGAAGTTTTTGGACAAAGTGATTGATAAAATGTGTAAAGAATTTTTTCAGGTCAGTTCTCGCAATTAGTGGCCGACTTCACCCCATGACCTCTTCATTGTTCGTGACGTGTTACACAAAAAGTGAAAATCTTTAATTGTTCGTGACGTGTTACACAAAAATGAATATCTCGTTCGTGACGTGTTACACAATAATGAAGATCTATGAAGTTGTTCTCGCAGACTTTAGCTTAAGATTATATCTTGTTGTCGTTACCCAACAGATACACATAATGAGCACCTAACATAGTTTTTTGAAAGATACCACTAGTCGAGGTAAATTAATTTTCATTTGCCGTTTTCTATGAAGATTTCATATTCTACTGCAGATTTACCGAAATACTTCAAAATTCAAACTAGACAGCTACACATTCACAAATTAATTCTCTAACGAGCCTCGAACCTGGGACACCGAATCAAGGGAAGCAAGTCCGCTAACTTTATACCACTTGGTCAGCAGTTAGGCAGGGATCTCTAAAAGACATATTAGGTCGATACTTAATCAGATAAGATAATCTAGGTTAATCGGTATATCCAATGATAGAAAATAGATTTCCCGTTTTCAGTTACGTTAGAGATACAATGAAGGACTAATTTCAGAATTGCGTGACAATATGTTTACAATAAACAGAGCCCCAGTGTCGCTCGTAGTAAGGAGTCATTGCTCTGAATACGTTTTCTGATGACAATCAAAACTCATTCCCGCTGCTGTGCAAAACAGAATTAATCCCCCCCCCCCCCCCCATGTTCGTAGTAAGAATTCAAAATAACTAAATTATTTGACGGAGGTAGATGAACTGAAATCCTATATGTAAACAGTCTAATTATTACAGTCTAATGCTAGATAAATCCAACACGCGTATGACTCTGCCTTTCGTTGTTCAATTTCATGGATTTCGAAGCTCGATTTACACCGATCCTATAAAATTAATACCATAATAGTTCGGGAGCTATGAACTGAAATCCTACATGTAACGGACCTGGCAACCTGACCTTTAGAATGAAGCCGTCCGAATGAACCAATTAATAAGGGAGCGTTAATACCATTTCATCATGTTATATCTGTAGTTGGAGATGTCTCGTAGGGGTAACCATGATCTAGGTCTATAGTTCCCACGTCGACACAATTAATTGGACTAAACGAACTATAATGATAAACCCTGCACGCACTGGTAGCATTATATCCGAGCTTGGGGATACACGCACGAAATAAAAGAGACTGATTATCAATTATAACATGACCTAATATTATTTCTCATATGATCATACGTCTTTTCTTGAAAACGCAACATGGCAGTACATCAGTAACAAAAATTGCCTTTAACATCATCATCATCATCATCAACATCAACTAAGTATTAATATCGACGGATTTCATTTTCAATCTCAGTACATCAAATATTCATCGGTTTTACTTCAAATGACACCATTGAAAAGGAATCTCCGAAAACCTTCATTGTCTTACTTCACTTAAGTGTAAAACATTGTGATCAAATCTAGGAAGAATCATAACTCTGAAATATACTATAACTCGATGGTGATGATTATTTTAACTCATTTAAATAGATTAAATTGAAAATAACCGAACAATATCATATATGTTTTCCTAAAAATGGGATTTTCTTGAGTATTTTAACAAATTCATTTTTGAATTGACGATTTACGATTGCGTATAAAATCGGATTTAAGGCAGCTGTAAATGATGCCAACGAAAGGGCCAATAGTTCTGCTGCATTAACGGCGTACCTAGCTTCGTATCTACTTTTCAAATTACTCGTTACTAAATAAGTCAATGGTAAAGGTAACCAAATGAACAAAAAGCTACCTATAACGATGGATGCACGTTTTGCAGCTTTTCCTTCTAGTTTTCGTTTTCCTCGTTCTTTATTCTTGTTTGTCATAACGCAGACGGCACCGATCACGTGTTCATCAGTTGCGCGTGCAACGGATTCACGTCCTTCAAAATCTACGACCTTGATTTTGCGACCTTTAAATGAAACCGTATCGCCGCCATTTATTTGGCGATTTCCTGGCTTAAATTCGACCGTTTCACCCGCCATTTTAGGTTTGAACTGGACGGTATCGTTTAGAGGGATCGTATCAGTTGTTTTTGGTTTGAATGGGACGGTTTGATCTACGATTACATTTGAAGGAGTGTTTGTATCGATATTTTCTGTGGCATGTTTCTCTTTACGGACGGTAGTTTTATAACTACTATTTGTTTCAGTTACTATTGTTTCACTAGTATTGTTTGAATAGTTTGTATCGCTATTTTTCGTTTTACTACGAAGAAGAATCCCATCGCTAATTTTAGATATGGAAGAAGACTCTGTCATATCCTCAATCTTTCTAGAATCGTCACAATCACTTAGATGATTTTTATCGGTTGTTTCATGTATTGTACTATTTTGAGCAGGAATATTGCCGGTATTATGAGACACAGAGACATCAACTTCTTTGTAAACAGTTTCATTGCCAGTATTATCCTTTGTGTCACCGTCTAACTCACTTTCAGCAGTATTATGCATCGCTAGATTTCCATGAGCTTGATTGATAGGAATTGGCGTAACCTCATCAGAAGAATGCGCGGTATTATTTTCTTTTAAATCGGTCAATACTCGGAGCTTTGTCAAGTTATTCGATACAAGAGGAATTTCGAGTGTATCGCCTTTCGATTCTTTTTTATTGGATGACTGTGAATTAACACGCTCTTCTTTATTGTGATTTTCGATTTCTGTCTTAGCGTCCGTGACTTCTATTTTTTGCAACAGGGAGCTTTTGAACTCGCTATTTGATGATTCGGGATTAACTTTATTTTTCTTACCACTTAACAGTTTATTAGTGGACGCGGAATGTTTTCTCAATGCTAACATCATCTTCGTGTATAATGTTAATATGATTAGCGTTACTAGAAAACTCATCGGCGTGAGCACGATCTTTGTGTACAAATTTCTATACGAATCCATGTCGTAGTAAACATAAGTACATCTCAGATAGGAAGGAGAGTCAAGGAGAAATATAACCACTAAGACGCTGAGAAGAAACCCTATAGTCCATGACACGCCGATGCCAATTTTCACACGTAGAACACGACTTTCCACGTCAAACGGATTTGTAATCGCCTGGAGACGTTCATAGCTTATAGCTACCAACGTCGTTAGCTGGACGGTGCAAATGAGAATCGAGAAAAACTCTTGGATTATACATAAACCATTTTCAAGGCCTTGAGCGTAAGCGGACGAAATCACAACGACAATTCGTATTGGCGTCGCTAGTACGGCTCCGATCATGTCAATTATCGCCAGATTTACTAGCAGGGCGTTCATAGCCGTTTTTAGTATTTTACTTCGACGGACGGCGAGGAAAACTAACACATTACCGGTTAGACCAACGAATACTGTTATTTGTAGAAAGACACCGCAAGCGATGGATACGCCAACGTTTACGGCATGTAGGTCAGAAATATGGTTTCCGGTCACTGTCGAGGTACATCGAGCTTCAAACGACGTCGCATTGGTTATATTACATTGCGTCACGAGGGCCATAACGTTGCTATGGTACGAACGTCATTATCACGTACAACACTCCCAGGTCGTTATTTGCGTTATCATGACATAGATTTGCGTCTTTGCGTCCAGAATCATTCCCTTAGCGTTGTTGAAATTAAATTCCCTTTGGCTTTCTGACATAATGATCGCTATTGCCACTTCTACGTTCATGTAGATTTTCTATGGTAACCTATAAATAGACAAAATTATGAGCTGCGTGAGAAAATTTAGAACGGAAAACAACAACATTTCGAGAATTCGTGGCTAGTTCTGCAGATCAGTCTGATGATATGCATTAATACTGAAACAACATCGATCATTAAGACTTAAATATCAAATCTCAAAGCGTGCAAATAGTCCGAAAATAGCTTTTCGCATCAAAGAGGCTCACATAATAGATGATAAGGCAATGCTTTATGTCCGCTAAACGTGACTTGTCGTCTTTGACAGAATATATCCTGTCACACGTATACAACGAACAATAAATTTTGCATAAAAAACTGCTCTACCGTACAAATAGGTTGTACATTCCCCGAACATCATTTACTATTCTCTGGACTCCCGTTAAATGAATTGATTCATTCATCATTATCTGTGTAACGTTTGTTTGTATTATCTCACCGGGTGCTTTCATGAAAGTACGCGCAATTTGAAATTACACGAGTGAAAAAAGACCGAAATGAATTCACTCTCAATAATTCATTAGTGGTTAAGCGATTTCATCATATTCGAATATATCATTACGTGTAACCGCTGATTAACGATTTCTTTTTTTCTCTTGGTAGAGTAATACAGTGAATCCAGTGTCTAGGTCGTCACATAAACGTTAATTCAATTCTCATGAAATACAAGGCTGCCGTAACATATGTAAGGAGCGGGGGTAAAAAATAAAAAAAAACAAGATAGCTCTTTTAGAAATATCATGCACAATCTCAAATACCCTGAATCTCATTAATCACAAAAATCCTGAAGTCAAGGTTTACTGTTTCTCCATTTTCCTGTCCTATTTTACTATTTCATACTCTTCCATTTTGCATCTCATTCATTCGATCTTTGAAGTTTAGCGTTCATTGAGCATTTTGTCCATTACAATATATGCTGTTAAACCAACCACAAACTGCTATTTCGATTATCGAAGATAAATAAAAGTGAGAATCTAGGGCCACTATTGAAAGAGGCAGATGACCGGGTATAATTAGATTGCCTTGTGAGTCTCAATTCATTCATGTATCATTCTATATGTGTTGAATTCTTTATTGTAAAAAAGCCATTATTATATTTTAATATCACGGACCAATAAAGATTAAATTGAATTGAATTGACTTTTATTGGCACTTAGGTTATTTCTAAAAGTTAAGTACATTTATTATACATATAGTATGTTAAATGCCATTGAAAGTAATTAATAGGGGATTTTTTAAAAGCTCATTCATTATGCAATGTGGTATGTTAAATGTCATCCAAAGTAATAAATTAGGTGATTCCATAAAGTTAAGTACATTTATTAAGTACAAAAGTGAAGCACATTTATTTTATGTTAAATTTCACTGAAAGTAGAATGAAGGATAAGTAGCGTACTCAATTTCAATTAGATTTCTTTTAGATTAAAAACCCATTTTGTCTTACGCTTTTACTTTAAACATATAAGGTTTCATATTGTGCAGTGAACGAGTAGAGAATATCAGCTACTTAAAACATCAAGGTAATTCGATTTTCTTTAAAATACAAATTGAATAAAGTTTATTTATTGTGACGACTGGGCGGCAAAGTGTAGCTAAACTAAATAGCGGGGACTTGTATTTGCAATTCATCAGTTATTTTCAATCTTATTAGGTTTGGGCTAAATCAGCCGCTGATTTATAATCAGGAATTCTTTTCCTAAAAAAAGAAAAAACCTTGTTACTAACTCATAATCAATTGTTTTGAAACCCTTTTTCATGTTTGTTATTTAATTCAGATTTTTTGAATTACTTAATGAACATTTTTTATGTATATCTTAATGTTAATGTGCAAGCTTGAATAAATTGAAGATGCTTGTTTGAACCCCTGACATTTCAGCAATCGTCACTTTTATCGCAGAATCCGTGCAACATGGTATTTGAGTCAGTGTATTATCTAACTAATGTAACTTCATTATACAATCTATAATTACCAATCGATATCGTTACAAAATGATACCTTAGTTGGCAATGTTTAGAATTTCATAAAACAAAAATCATTATCATCAATGTATAGAAAATTGATTATTTGGTGAACTAAAACATCGTACAAAACTAAAATGAAGACATAGATTATAATATTTCCTCCCACGTCATATTGTGTGACTTTTACCTTGAAAATCTAAAGAAAAATTATTTTAATAAACATAACCTGTGGTGATTTGAAAATGATTGATGTCATATTTAAGCTATACATACTGTATCATTGTAATTTGTGAATTTGTTTTCAATGAGATTTCATTCTGAGAAATTGTTTTGCAAAAAAGCATTAAAACTTATTAAACAACCATGTAACATTCGGTTAGATGAAATTTACAGAAAATATACTGAAGTCGCTACTTTCCTATGACACACCACAATGTGATACAAACCCCTGGCCGTTTGTAGTAAGATATAGCTTGGCTAATATAATTGGTTGGCGGATCTGATTTCCCAAACACAAATTGTCAAAACAAGTTATTACGTTTTTACTACTTGAGATCTGTCTGATTTTAATGAAACTGACAAATGAATAGTAAAATAAATACTCATTCAACGCGATTTTCTTAATCATTTGAACTAATTGAAATAAAGTATTTTTCACAAACTGAATTTCAAAATTTTCTTACCTTCATTATATTTGAAAACCGTACCAAACTGACAAATGATCTGGCGCACATAAATGTGTGAAAGTTATGAGCAGTAAGAGGCGACTACATTTAGAATAATCAATGTCCTCGACGGCGACACTCTATGATAATTGTTATATAATGAGAACATAATTCTGCCAATGAATGACCGTCTTGCTGATTAATTCTTGTTCGAAATATATGAGAAAGAAACGGTAAATAGATTTTCAGCTTCGACGACCTTTCTTTGCGTATGGCATCAATATTTCATCACCGGAAAAATAATATTGTATATTAAGTGTATTGAGAGAAATAGTTTAGAGTGACTTGCCTAACTTTGATTTATCAATATCTACATTTTAGATTCGTATAGATAGAATGATTTTACTAACGGATAACAGAACCTTTACTCAGTGCACCAATAAACAAACCAGCTAGTTATATTCCACCCACAGTACTTTGATGTAGCTACAATTCAGTCCTTTATTGTTAAATATTGAGCAAGAACAAGATATCGTAGATAGAACAAACAACCAAAAAGTTAAATGCCTAGAACGGCTATGCTCTGTTATCGATCCTAATTGATGGAGGTCTTTGGTTTACCCTATGGCGCAGACACACAAGAACTAGCTTTAATGTATAATATTGGACCAGGGAGTTGTCATGTAACAACTCCCTGATTGGACTGAGGTTTTGTGTGTGCGATAAAATGTCATAAAGAATGTAAACATATCACACCTTTAACTGGTCTTACCAAAGCAACAATATATAGGCCGTAATTAATTCAACATCGTGCAATTGAACGCTCCCGTATTCCATCCACGTCATTCTACAAAATAAAAACATAAAATCCACCTAACTTGACTGCTGTACTAGAATAACATACTTTGATGGAATATATCGACACGCCTAAGATTTTAGAGGTTCATTTCAAAGGTTACCCTCCAAATGCTGATAATGGCCCAATCTATATCATCGTCACTTTTAATTGTCATTATATATACAGTTCGTAATATTTAAGTGCATCAACTATCTGACGGTATATTACGTGTTGATGCACCGAGTTTATACCAAAGCGATAGTTTTCAGTTTTACTCAATGATGAAATATCTATACCGACGTTTTTGTTATTGATCAGATGTCGTTTGCAGAGATATCGAAACTTTATTGATCGACAAAATTATTGAATCGATTTTTTTCGGTACTAAAACATACAGGGCACGAACACTTTCCCAACTTTCATGAATTAATTCGATATCATTTTGTCTCTGCTATCAATCTTCTCTGAATCGGTGCTCAATCTCTACTGCATGTAGAATATTTTTGCAATATTGCAATGTATATTTTCTCTAAAAATCGATCGATCTCTTTAAACTGTATCCGTTTATAAAAAAAAGATTTAACAAATCAAAGTCTGATATGTATAAATTACAATGATGATAATAGTAATAACAACTTCTCTCAAAGCGTTTCCACTTGTATGACAATTAATAGTAATCATTAACTATTTTGATTGGTATCACTTAGGTGCAATTTTTCTGCACCTAAACATTCCCAGCAAATATTTTCCGTAAAGATTTAACCCGCAAATAGACTGCGAGCCTTGAAAAGTAGAAACACCTCACTCGTCACAGAAAATCTTGTTCTCAGCTACTACTAGTGGTGGATTCATATCTACGGTAAAAGATCACTTTCTAGCTAAATTGTACACTTGGCAGGAAAACATGGAACTCATCTTTTGATTTAAATCCAATGTGGCTGCAATCAAAATTGCAATTATGTTAGTTTGAAGTTTATCATTGATAATGATCACTTCAAGTAGGGACTTGTCATATAACAACTCCCTGCTTCAAGGTTGAAGTGCCTATGAAGTGGATCGAGGTCTCGAAGCTGGTTAACTCGCTTCTAATCCGAGTTGACTGAGTCGACCAATCGAACAAGATTGTTCAACAGCAATAGAAAGTGGGAATGGTCCTATTTCTCCATTGCAACAATACGTTCGGAGTCGTTTTGTGGAGGTTAATTAGAAGTTAGTGTAAACAAGTTCTAATTCTCTAATATTATCAAAGAACCAAATCTGGCTATGTATGAAGGGACGGATTTTACTAGAGAATCCAATATCTGAAGTTTCACATTTCGGTGAAACGAGTGCATTTACTATGAGGTCTTTTTTAATAGCTTTACTTAATAACTTTACTTTTTCCAAAAATCTCAATAAAAAAGAAATGTTTTTCCCGCCTCCGCTAAATCTTGAAAGCATTTTTGCACAAAGAAATTCATTTTTTATCTTCATTCTCTCCTCTGATGAATCTTGAGAGCTATTTAAAAAAAATAATATCAGGTTTTTACTTCGGAAAACATCAACGTAGTCGGTAAATGAAAAATCTTAATAAATGCTGCTACCTAAAAACTCGGATTCGGACTTAACATTGGCTCCACAGTCCAAAATCCGGTTTTTCCATACAATATTTTGCAAATTTCATTAAATATAATTTTTTTTAATAATCTTATTCCCTTCTCCTCCTAAGTTTTTAATACAAGAGAGCCCGTAAGACAAGTTATAAAAAGGGCATTATCTCCGCTGAATTGTATTGGAACAATAAAATGTATTGAATTGAAACTGTATATTTGCATTTATCAGCTATTCATCATCGAATACGTAGTGGTTATCCTCACGCGAACTAATTATTTGTAGCAAATGAATTACTGTGATGATATAAGACACACTTTACATCTCATAATTACTATCTCTGAGGAATATTTGTGCTCGAATGACTTTAATGAATTATCTACCTCAAAATAGAAACTGCACACTGAGGTCGTGAAATATAATACATGTTTCACACAAGAAAGATATGTAATACATCATCTAGCAACTGGAATTCAGGTTGTCGTTCATTAATAATTCAAATTTGCAAATATTGCATTTAAAACATGTTGTAGGGCCTATAGTGTTTTGTAATGTAGACATGAGAATCAATTTCAGGTGAGCGATTATTCCGATATTTCCTGCTATTTCCTTTTAATTCATGTCTTTGTAGACTGTGTGTTTAAGTTTTGACAGAGTGATTACCAATAATAATATTTTCATTTTCAGGTTATTTGCTGATTTATTTGATTGACGTGGATTATCTTATTATAATTGTTGATACTATTATCATTGAATGAACAAACATACAAAATACATATTGGAATAGACTTAAATGTCGTTAATTCCATACACTTCCAATCATTTGAAGATTTACAAAAACAATTCATAGAAAATCAAATCAACCCACCAATATTTTACCTATAAAAAAGAATAACATGCATTCTTCAACATTCTTCTACGCAATCGTATAAAACATAATGTTTCATCAACAACTCCCCAGGTACTTGTTACACCTCTATATAAGTGTATGCAGTTTTTTCAAGCCATAATAAGAAAATTTTCCGCATTTGAAAAAAATTCTTACCTCCGAGCTATTCAAAGGTTGAATGTATTTGTAAAGGGACGGTCTATTAGTATAGTATACCTTTAATATATACATTACGTAGATCTTCTCAGAAGATATAGATATTGTTAATCGCAGCTTTTTCTCAAATACACGGTTGTCGCAGTTATATTTTAATGTTTATTTGTTAGCAGCTATTCATACATGCCGTTATTGGATTGTATCCCATACATTTTAACAACATAAACATCCGACATTTCATACACTTTTACCTTATAACCAACATTTTCTGAAAATTCGTATGTGGCGACAACAATTTCGAGTAACAGTGTATAAAATAAATCCGTGTTGTGATTAAGAAGATCACTAATTGAGAACCACGACACTGGCATAAAATTGGATTAATGTTTATTTGGCAAAAAAAAATTAGAGAAAAACCTTGGCCCTGTGAACCGTTCGAAGCTTTTTTTACCTCTCAAAGCTCGCCCACTTTTCCAGAATTTTCAGATATCAGAAAATCCGATGCACGATGACAGCATCAGGTAAATGACCAACTGCAGAATATATAATAACAAATATCCCTGACGGAAACACATTGATGGTTTAGTTTGATTTCCCCTGTTAAACTTAATGAGATTATACACTTTCATTTAATCATCATGTGTCATTCTCTCTCAGATAATTTGATATCAAACTGAAACACGGCATAGCATATGTTTACGGCGGATATAGTCTGTGGAGTAATTGTATCGATAAGATTTTATTATAACTGGGTTGTAGACGATTATAGATTTCGTATTCCTACTTTCGAAAATTAAAGGTAAGTATAAGATTGTAACAATAACAAAAATCAAGATTCAAAATGGGTTTTACTTTTTTCACAAATAATTCTAAAATTTATTTTCAACAATTTCCACTGCTCATGGCCCGGTAAATTAACGATTTAAGTTTAAGAAAAAAAAATCGCCCATTTTGGAAGGATAGTTTATACAAAATGGATGAACAATGACTGTTAAACTATTAACTTTAGTTGATAATGTTTGCTAACAATATCATATTTAGCCTATTTACAAAGGCTAACAAGTCGCCGAAATGAAATCTATAAAACTTGACATTCATGAATATCAGTTAAAAGTGTTCGCTCAGAAATTGTACTTACCTCAATAGTGATTGTATCCACATTCCCGATTACTCATCAACATAGAAGCGACTGAATACGCGTGAAAAGAGCAGGGAATTGGTTAATCCAAATAAAATCCATATCCATTTATTTGCCTGACGCAACGAATGGCAAAATATATTTGATGCATCGCCAGTAGCTCACAGTCACGTATACAGTATTGTTTGTGTGTGATCTCGATAGTCTTCGTTCGCCGATAGGCGCTCGATTCGAAGCCAGAATTTCTAAGTTTTTGAAGTCTTGAGTATTATTGTATTTCCTCTCCCACATATAACTTTGTTTGATTTATCGTTTCTGGTGAAATGTAAATGTACATATAAAGTATAGTGCCGGTGGGTCATGGTTTGATATATAAATTCTATATGCTGATAAAAATGATAGGTTTTTACTGAATAAGTATTTAAGCTCAAGAAATCATATCTTCGCCGTGTATTTTTAAATCACGATTGATTATTAGTTGTGTGACATTTGAAACACAACTATTCATGTGACTTCATATAATGTATGTTTTATCTATACTTCTCAAGACGGAATTAATTTAAGACCATAATGAAACGCATTAACAGTTCTATCTTAATCTAATATCGTAATCCATATTGAGAAAAATCATGTCATATACATATATCACTCAATGTGAAAGGTTACCAATATTATAGAAACAGGGACGAATCCTGGTGGACTTCAGGGTAGAGTAAAACAGGCACGGTTTCCGCAATAGACGACGGCAAAGTGATTTGGAATCTGGAATTTTGGAAAACCAGCACGATAGGCGATTGTAGTTCGGCGAATAAATGTTCTTGTTTTCAAAGAGGCACTTTTAAGGGTTTCATGGGCGACTCTGAGGAAAACTATAAAATATTCTACAAATAATTAATGTTGACAAGTTAAGATATGTATCGTCCATGCTGGCGACTTATCATGGAAATAAAGTAATTTCTTATTTTTTAAATATTTTATAAGCCGTGTAACTGTAGCAACATAGTATGGGCTTAAATTAATGCTTTTTATTACGAAGAAAAACAAACTTCGTAAATCGATCGCTGCTATATGCGGCTTGGAGCGGATGATATCAAAGATGATGAGAGCCAGAAAGGATTAAAGCCTCTATATGATCACCATTCATCATATAGAATGACAACACACACGCGGTTATAATTCCTTAATTCATATCATACGTCACATCCACACTCATCTTTGACCTCCAGTAAACAAAGATGCGCGCGTGCATGTAACTAAATACGAAAAGGGTAGTCGGTTCTTATTGTTTTACAGCGCTTGCACCAGCTTGGCACACGCTTTCCGATGTCATAAAAGTGGCAATTGCTAGAGAGTTAATGAACCCTGTGATATCAGTTTCCGCCAGAAGGGTGTGTCGAATTGACTCGATAATGTCGTACAGAATAGGAGACTTATTTTCTTGGCACGTAATTACCCTGTATTGCTGATCTGACGGTGACTGATAAAAAAGAGAAAAATAGTCGTTTTTGGTGTGTGTATTTATATATAAATAAGACATTTTCAGTCGGCCATCCATTTAACCGTGAAATCGTTTATGATAATGTGCTGTCCATTCATCCGTTTGATGATAATGATATTTCTTATTTTTGCGATGACTTGGCCCTGAAGTTGAAATAAAAACCACATTAAATCTCAAGGTAAAAAATCTTTACAAAAAATTAACAAACAATTCAGTTCGATTCAACTGCAATGCGTTGTATATGGATTGGTCGTTATTTTCTTGTTGGTTCACTTGGATATGGCTAGAGGATAGATACTACACAAATGCATCATCATTAACATCAACTGCGGAGACGAAACAGAATTTCCGCCAGTAAATCACACGAGAGGATGCAGCTATTTATCTTTCTTGAAATAATTTCTTAAATATTTGATAGTGTTTACCGAAGAGAAATGCTTCTGCAATTTAAAACACATCTTCAACACTTCGTCACACGCATTATTCGCATGTTCTATATTTGATGTGTGAATCATGTCCGTGTTTGGTCGAAATTTAATCGAACACCTTCCCTTCTTGGTGTTATCAGATTTTGGATCCGACATGAATTCATGACGAGATATAAACTTCGTTAGAAGAAGTGTGAGGAAATCATTTAGTCATTCTTCCTGATATTTTGAAAAAATTTTTTGGAACAGCCTTCCATTGTCGTGATGGAATATGATATAATAACAAAAAATATATATCAGTTTGATTAAGATATAGGATGTACGAGGCTACATGAAGTGGTGTGTGTAAATCATTTTTTCATTTCCTCTGATATTTTATCTAGCGACAAATGAATAATAGAGAATCAAGTCGGGTTTGACGATAAAAACGAAGCCAATAAATATCTCAAATGATTTTGACCCGGTCACTCAGATGGGATTCGTTGACTCTTTTCATCATAGCTTTAACAATTAATGTATTTTAGCGATTAAAATTGTTTTAACATGGGATGAAATACAAATAAGACATACTAAACATTAACAGATATTTTAAAAACTGATTAAACAGTTTAGTATGAAATCTTAAAAAGATATAAGTTTTTAAGTTTTTTTCTAACACACATCGGCACAATGTTAATGCTGTTCGTTTGAAAAACCGTCATTGTGACTCCTATAACGGTTCACTCCTCTCTGTCAAATTCCACTCTGTCAAAACAACCTATTGTTTTATTCCACTGTGTCAAATTCCACTCTGTCAAATTCCAC
>JAYMFW010195576.1:0-10879 GCA_036785005.1 Tubulanus punctatus
CATTAATATTCATCCTGTTAAGGCGACTTTCACATTGAAAAGGCACAATAACCTTAAATGAGTGCAATTGACATGATATAAAACAGCAGAGCTAGGGGTGCTAGATAGTTAAAAATTCTGAGAATCACAAAAACTTTAAAAAACTGGTATCTATAGGAACCATTTATTCGAGTACCGGGTACCTTGATAAAGCTAAGCGCACACATCACCAAAACACAGCTGAACGCCGAACAAAAACGTTTTCCTGTGTTTTGCGTTCAGTTTGTCGGACTGTTCACCTGTAGCACACCCAGCAGAACAAAAACATCGAGAAATCAGCATACAGTGCACCTTGTGACATGCCGATTCAACAGACATCGCCATTTTGACACATGATTCGTTTAAGGCAGCTGATTGGCTAATAAATGGTGGTGTTCCGGTGTGTAGCTGAACAAGTGATGCACACAGCCGAACACAGCTGAGCAAAGCGAGCGTTCAGGTGAAAACGTGTTTCACTGATCAAACTCAGTTTGTTCTGCTGAACATGCTCAGCTGAACCATGTTTTTTTTTGTTTTCATTCACCTCACACAGTCACGAAACTGGCAAGTAAAACGTTTTTGGATGTCATTCAGGTGTTTTTCGGTGCTGTGTGTGCTGGGCTTAAGGGAGTGTTGACTCTCTAAACATTTTCCCTAAACATCTTTCATACCAGAAATTCATTTCCAAATGTTTTTAAACAGAAGCTTAAAGAATGCTTGTAAATCGGTATTTCCCAATACAGTATATGGACCCCAGTCACCCATTAATTGTCTTCTTCATTTCTTACCCAAACAGTTCCTTGATGGACAGAGTTCCTTGGTTGTTGCCTATCAACAGATAATCACCAGTAATGACCATGTGGTTTATTGGATACTGAACAGATTCCTGAGCCAAATGCTTTCCATTAACAGAGTAAAGATGTAGGGATAACTTATCCTGGAAAAAGAGCGATAACAAACATATATTCCTCAAGACAAAAAGTTCATTTTAATAAAATAGTTTGTGGTAGTTCATTTTGATACAAAAATTTGTGATGGGGACAAGAAAAACTGTCCAGAACAAGAAGAAATCCGATTAAACTGATCTGGCAATTTATATCTATAGGCTCCTTTTCTATTAAACAGTCAGTTAAACATTAAAAGCCAAAAGCATGTGCATCAATTGAAAGTATTGAATTAAGTCTTAATAGATCTAATCTTTAAATACAGTATTTTTTGTAAGCATCTAAATAGTGGCATTAAATCAAAGCCAAAGAGCATTTTGAAAAGTTTTTATTCAGTTATAAATCAAGGAACTTACTTTTATCCCGCTTTGTTTACAATAGATGCCGATCTCCCCTCTTTCTGATAGGACTAGCAATGGTATAGTGAGTGAGCACCTTGGATCGCATGGAACTTGAAGTGTCCGCAAGTACTGACCAGTTCGCACTGTGTGAATAATCAAAGTACCATCCTTTGAACCAGAAACAACCAAATCCAACTCAATACTGATTTTCACGCAGGTTATTTCGCTGTCGTGTCCGTAAAGAGTTTGAATAGGAGACGTATGAATTCCCACAGTAAATCCAGACTGCTGAATTATCTCCCAGATCATACAGGTCGTGTCTCGTGAGCCAGTTATCAAATGCTTTCCACAATAGTCAAGATTAAGACATGTTATAATATCTGTATGTCGGATTATTCGGTCAATGGGTCGGTTCTTCGTCAGGCTGTAAATTCGTAAACTGTTATCCCAATTTCCGCCACTGAACACAACTTTCGCATCGTGAGACACAACAAATATACTAGGAGTGACTTTGAGGCCGGGAGCGAATGGTCCACTGATATTCTTGGAACGAACTTTACTGCCACTGAACAAAGATGGATCTCTCTCGAAAGTGAAGTAATTGGAAATTGATTTGTCATACGGTAACCAACCGTGAATACCCAAAATTCCATCATCAGAAATGGTTATCATTGAGTCGGGCATACCGGCCTGTATGAACGAGTGTACCTGATTTCGTGGTACACAAACATATGCCAACGACCCAAAATCCTGTACTTCAACAAAGTACGCTTTTAATTTTCCCAAACAGTTCAGAATATTTATCGGTTTGTCCTGTTTCGTTGATTTAGCTAGTTTCTCAGCCACGGTTAAACGTTTTGGATGAGGTTCTTTCAACAACTGACAAGGGGTCTGGCCAAAATTGTTGATCATTCCTTCAACCGCTTTCCTTTCCAGCGGATCGGTGATGGCATCCAAATCCACAGCACCCTCATATGTACAGTAATAGAACACATTCAGAGCTTCAACGGCTGCTTCTCCTTTTTGTTTATAACCGAAAATAAGGTCGATCCAATTGTGCAAATTAGCCGACACGTAATCAGACTCGAGCGCTTTATGATGTTTATTGACAAAGTCCTCCGGTGATTTCGCCCATTTTGGCAGAATCACGTTATGAATACGTTCATGGCTGATTTGTCGTACGCCGAGATCGAAATCATTCAGATTCTGCAGAAATTCTGGCAAGTAAAAGAACTCTGGAATAAGTTCTTTGACATCGTTTGGATTGTCAATGATACCTTGCCAAGTGGATGGAATAGAATGGAACTGACGGTCGGCCACATCAAATCTGTCGCTTTGCAATTGAATATGCAGCGTAGTAAATGGTTCCACACGAAGCATGTAATGCATAACACCAGCAGCACTTGAATAGTGTGTTCCAAAATGAAACTTCTTTATAGTTCCAGATGGATCCTCAAAGTTGTCATATTTTTCTCGTACATCACGATCATTCTTCGGATTAAGCACACCAACTGGCTTACTCAAATCTCTGAATACAGATGGATCATCGAGATTCAATGTTTCGGAAACGTAATCAGCAAGAATCCACGGAAATATCGGATACTGACTCAGATCATTGTACGTTCGACCAGCGATCGTGTTCAAATGCATCAGATATTCGAAATTTGAGATTTCCCTGTTAACCCATTTATTTGTTAAACCAGACGCTTTCAACAACTCCGCCGGTGACCGAGTGCCATAGTAGAACAAATTCGGAGGACGCAGGCTCACGATACGACTGTAGACTTTATTACGCAGCTTCGGTGAAAAGTTTATGAAGTAATTCGACTGATCGATAAGGAAAAATTCTAGGGCGCTTCGTCGAAGGTTATATCTCCGGAAATGAATTTCCCTCAGTTGTGATAACGCCCATTTGAAATCTTCTCCAGGCTTTTCTTCTTTATTTGTACTACAGTCGAAGAAATAGACATGCGTAGTTGTAACTTCTAAACGGCCGTGAACAATGTCAACCAGAGTGACCATATCACATTCCTCAGATAACACTAGTTTCTCTTTACCCGATAAATCTTCGAGGTTATTAGCGGTCGAACTGATCAGACTCCATTCTTCATCACCGAGACGATCGTCCCCGATGTCCTCCGCTTGTACGATTGCTTTCTGTAGCAATGAAAGATCGGCTTCATCGGGTTGATCGGATGGTGCAAGATTATCCCTAAGACGACTCGCCTCAATGTGCATGTCGAAATTATAATTCGGTACCAATTTTGGTCTCATTCGAACAAAATTCTCCTGATTTGATAGCTTCCAGTGTGTCACTCCTGGAGATTCGTCATACCAGGCACCCCTTTCGCTGATGAAGAAGTTTTTCGTCGACCTCCACTGTCTCATCAACGACAAATGCTGATTTCGTAATATCGTTAACATGCTTTGATAACGTCTCTCTTCTTGTCTGACAATATTCTTTACCGAATCCGTTATTGCACTTTGAAAGCGTAATTTACTTTCGCCTTTCTCGCGATTTCGCTTATGACTAGTTATCATCACTTGTTCTTGACATTCTGTCCACAGCAGCTTCAAATTCACTTGCAACTCGTCAAAACTGTTCGATACGAACTGATGCATTGATGGCTGCACGTGTTTGGCCATGAATGTACGCCATTCTGAAGATTGGGAATATATTTTAAAATCATCAAAGAACGTCGGACTGGCAGTAGTACAAGGCAGTGTCGGTAAATAGACGCTTATACTGAGCAAATCATGGGCTTTTTCTAACAACGCCTTCATGGCAGGCACTAGAAAAGAATAGTTCTCTTTATTCTGGCGGAGAGCTTCGTCCATCGATTCGTTCAGAGAAAACAGAATGAAGCAAGCCTCTTGCAATTTCTGCATCGGGCGCGTTTGAATCAACATGTGTAATCTAGCGGCTGCCTCGGCGCAAAGGCTGAGTTGATCTTGTCCGGCGTACATCAAAAGAATCGAGAATCCAAGCTGCGCCATTTCAGTCCATTCAGCATCTCCACCCCAAACAGCTAGGACTTCCAGTAACTGAGCAACATCTTCAATTAAACGTTCACTGAACCGGTTTATTTTCACCTTTTCTTCCATACAAGTGAAATCGTAGACCAGCTTCACCAACTGCATTGCGTTATGACAGTGCCCGGTTACTGACTGACCGCTCTCGCGTAAGTCAGTTATACAAGCCTGCAACAACATCTCGAACAATCTACGGCTCAATTCGTCGTAAGATTTTACCATCACACTTCTCTCATCCACTAACTTCAAAGCCGAGAATACGTAGCCGCGTTCTTTCCACGATAATTCATCGGTTCCTTCGACCCCCTTCCACATGATCGAAAACAATATGATCAACAAATTCTGGCTCAGTTCTTCCACTTGTTCCATATTTTCTGAGCGATCGATCGTCACGCCGAGAGATTTCAATTTACTGCTGATATTTTTCGTAGGATCGGTTGGACTTAAGATATCTGCAGCACTGGCATTTTCACCAGCGGCATAATTCGGAGTTGAGGGAACACTGGGGCCTTTACTGCTCGAGTCTTCTAAACTATCGCTGGAGTCACGACTATGCGAGTGACCATGTCCTAATTCAACGAGTGTGTCAAAATCAAACAAATTAGCATTCACAAATTGTGGTGTATCTGCTAAAGGGGTACACAGGTCTATATCTGTATTCAACAGTAAATCTGTAGGTGGATCTTTTGTTCTCATCTTTTCTTCTGAATTACCCCTTTCTCTACTTTCATCATCATCACCATCATCATCTTGGTACTGAGTATCCGCAAGATCGGCGTGAAGGAGGTCGTCATCATCGTCAGCATTGTTAGCATAGTGAGAACTGTTTAGATTCAACGGTTCGTTCATTTGTCTCATATGCAGAACAAAAAGATTTACCAGTGACTCTTGCCAACCTAACTGTTTCGCGAACAATTTCGGTGCATTAGGCTTCATGAATAATGTCGCCAAAATCTGTAAGATAAAAGTAAATTAATGATTACTGGCCTTTTATCTTACAGTTATATAATGATAACAGTAAAATAGCCAGTTTCAAACACATTTCAGAGACATGACTGTCACAATTAATCATAGTGGTTAATTTATACTTTGTGTGAAACTAGGCAGATAATATTGAAATACCTTTCTACTGATTTCCAATTTTAGGTGAATACCATCTGTTGGAATCAAGTCTATTATGCTCAGTGCTCCTTCAAATGCATAGGGCAAATCTGAAAATAAATTAAATTGATTACATTTTCAAATCATTTGTTAGAATAAACATGTCACGTATTTTTCTCTACGGAAAAAATTTGAATAGATCTGCACTTACCAATACCAATTATAATGTCAAATAATTGATTGATAACAGACGATGTGTTCTGCATTCCTTGCATCAAACTTATCATTCCTGAAAATCCAACTTCTTGTAATCGCATTCGGTATTTGCTCTTCTCATACACCTTATCTGTCTTTAACAGCAAACTTATCATCTGTTAAGAGAGAGATACTTCTGTTCATTGATTGGTCTAGATATTGAATAGCCTAGTTGAGTTAGGTAGGCACTCGGCATATGGAGATTTCAGCATGCAAGTACGAATACTTGTCAATTTATTTAGTCTTGATTCTTGATTTTCTAAACCCCTCCCTTTGAATTACCAAAATTGCTGAAACACCAACTTTTTGAAATCTCATAAAAACAAGTTTTAATTTAGGTTAAGTCATTACCTTGAGAACCTTTTCCCGAAGTTCAGCAGTGTACGATTTCTTGACGAGAAGTGAAAACAGCGTTTCTCCGACATCTGGTTCCAAGAGAAGAAGATACAGCTGATCATTGTTGCTATGATTCTCTAATAGTCCGCTTAAAAATGTGATCATGTCCAAAAGCTGAAAGGTACGGAGAAAATAAAGATAAATATCTAATATCTAGGAAATACACTTATATACATGTATGTATTCAGCTTAGTTATGGGGATATGTATGCAGTGATTTACTATGTAAGTGATTAACTATGGAAGTTATCTAACTCAACTACCATATCATATACCATAGCTGCATTCTTCGTAAATCAGTTTGCCTTGAGTCTAGCATTGAATATCATGAACCCCTGTAATCCATCATCAAATCAATGTGTCGCTGCATGTGAGGTGCCTAGAGGCTAGCTGCCTCAGGTCTGTCTTGTGAACGCTGCACCAGAGGAACGGCCTGCACATGTGAATGCTGTTTACTTTACTGGGACCGAATATCTGTACCCCGTGACATAAGCTAAGCACACATAAACTAACAGTACAAATGATTACCAAGTCCTCTTTATTGACAGAATGTATGAAAGCCATGATGTATTTCACTTCATCATGTTTGATGTCCTTGTTCAGGTAATACTTAATCAAACCCAACAAAGCAGCTCGAATGGAATGTAAATCTTCTTTGGTCAGACAACATTTCTCAAAATCATTTTCACTGAAAATGTAAAGCAGATATATAGAATCTTCCACTCGTGGTAGGTGAGAACAAGATTTTCTGTGACAAGTGAGAGTTTCTCCTTCACTCGGCAAGACTTGTGAAGGAGAAAACCTGAAACGAACATAATTTGACATACTATGATTTTATCAATTTAAACTCGTGCGCTATGATATGAGTGGATGGGTCTTAGCCAGCGACCCATCCGCCCATCATTTCGGATGGGCACATTCAGAAATTGGAGAAATAACGGGACGGGCAATGTTGGAAAAAATTTCATATATGATGGGTAGAATTTGCTCTTGATGTCCTTCACATCACGTCAATAAAAGATTTCATATAAATCCTATGACCCGTGTTACCAACTGCGTTTAAACTTACTGTCAGATGAAAACAAGTCCGTAAAAAATGAGTCAATAAATAAAACACAAGACACTGTTCTTTCGTTCAATCGTTTGTGTCCAAATAATTATCGCGCAGTGAATCATGGGAAATGGGAAAACCCGGACAGCCTCGTTTCCATGCTGTGTTGATGTTAATTCACAGTGGCTTGGACTGGAGTGTTGTAGGCACTCCAGAATTCAGGCTGGACAGCCAGTTTCCAAACTGCTTCAATTTTGAACAGGTAACTTTGAAATCCTGGCTAAGACCCTGGTGGGTGGACACATATTTTCGCAATGGGTTTCTCCACCTACAAATGCTATAACTGTGGGAGAAACATGCATCTGTTTAATCAGGCATTAAACAGAATTTTCAAAAATGGGTCAGAATCAGTGAGTGGTTCCACTGAAACAAAGTACGCATTAGCCAAATAAATTGATAAGATGTTCAAAAACTATTTTTGCTATGCCGAAAAATATGAAATGAAATTAGATGAGAAATAAGTTGAAATCATCGTTCAAATAAGGAATAAGAGTACACTCTTTAGGCAACAAAATAGTGTCAATTGTTGATTTACTATGATTTTCTGGAAATTAGTGAACTAATCTTTTAAATTTCATCCCCTGAATTCATCCTACCTGTAGTGAGTACGAATTATGTCTAACATAAATTGGACTCCATATTTCTTGCGAAAAAATTTACGATCATCCTTGATGATAGTTGAAAGGTATTGAATGTGCCCTGAAATACAATGTAATTTTTTTTAATTCACAGAACAAATGCTTTGAAATCAGAGGAAGGATGTTCAGGATTACTTTGTCCAGACAGATTTTAATTGTTGTATTTCAAATCGATTTTGCACATTCAAGACTATCAGAATTAAATACAATGATTACTAGTGTTCTATTCTTTATAAGAAAACCTATACATAGAAGCTTTTGAGGCTGAATTGCTCATGGTTCTGCTACGGCAAATATAGTTTACTTTTAGCGACATGCAATGTGATCCATGAAAACAGTGATAATACAATTTCTGGACTATAATGATATATTAGTAGATACATATGACACACAGTATGAAGTTAATGCTAGTTATGCAGTGCATAAAAAGTGCTTTAGCTACAGAATGTTTTTCTAAGTTTTCTGAGAAAGTAAATTTCAGATCTTGAATATTGTTCTAGCAAGAAACAGAGAAAATACATCTTAATACAGATTTCTGTGGTTAATTGTGGCGAGATAAGGAAATATCATGACAAACTCACCAGGGAAAAAGTTTTGAACACGTAAATCACCAGTCGCTAGTACATTTAAATGAAAATAGACATTAAGCAAAAAGCCCCTAAACTCATGTTTCACAAAAATTCACAACGAAAATATATAGGGCATCGTTATTTTTCTATTCAAATTCACGCAGATTTCAATAATTGAGGTATACCATACAAAACATAAATGGGTGTAACATGTCATAAATTGCACAAAATGAAAATAAACCATACAAAAAAGCTAAACTTTACAATTGCAAGCATCTATTTTTCACTGTCTAATTCATCAAAATTGGTTGAATGGAAAGACGAGAAACTTACCAATTTTAACTGGAAATTCACTTCTGCTCCAGATGCGGAAGTCAAACAGTAGATACTGATAAATACTGTACAATAAAGGTTTATTACAGTGACCTACGGCTTCTACGAGTAACTGACTGGCCATTAAAACATGAACGTCAATCAATCGAGGATCAACCTAAAATAAAACACAATCCATTTTAGATTGGGGTTTAAGGAAAGCCCATGCCAATTTCAAGCTCTAAACATGCATAATACAATAATATCATTAATTAGTGCAAGTTGCAAGTTGTAATAACAAGTGACACTGATTTATTATACATCGTCACGTGCAGTAGTTAAGATGCATTACTGTACCTTCTGAAGGAGAGCCCCAATCGTTGCCATGCCGTGTACTCGAACTAAAGTCTCTTGATTGACGAAACTTGTCTGAATGAGGCTTCGTAACATCGTCAAAAAGGCAGCTACTGGATTGTGATCCAATAATGAATCTAAAGGACAGTAATACACAAATTTATATGAACTATCAAATTGAAATGAGGGAAAGTGAAAAATTTAGAAATGGACGAAAAAGAATTTCAACCAATCGGTTTTACAGACCCTTATCCTCCAGCAATAGTTACAGAAAAGTAGTACAGAAAAATATAAAAATAACTGCCACTATTGGGAAATTGATGTTATGAAACCAGACTCTGTATCTTTAGTGTTACCACTTTATCATGCTAATATTCTTTGTGCTGAGTTTCAACATGTAAATTGAGTATAGAGCATTTCAATTTTGTCAGTCTTACAACACAGAACTGGCAGTGGTTTCAATGCCTAGGGCGTAAACCTAATTGGCCAATTAATATGTTGATAAACGGAAATTCTGTAAAATATTACTTTACCTGTTTGAGAAATGGACGGTAAAACAACCCAATCATCATTGTCATCATAATGATCAGATTTTTCATCTGGAGTAGGTGCTTGCGTCTCTTCACGATGAATGTAAACTACTTGTTCCAGCAACGGAAACAACACTTGAACTCCTCCGACACAATTGATGACATCCTTAAGGTGAAATATAATGGACAATCAGGACATTCGAAACATACAGAGAGGATAGATTACATACCCTCAAATATTACCATTGTGCGAGACCTAATTCTAGGCTATTTGAAAGGATATATTGTGGTTGTGCCCTTGGTTAATTAGCCATCAACCCTTATTAGATGATACCTTACATTGGCAAAATTTCAATTTTTTTAAATATTGAAAGGCAATTCAAGGAAAAGTCTTTTAAACATTTTTAATTTTGCCTAGTACCCCTAATAATTTGCACGACTTCAGATAGATATTCAATATCTATCTAAACTAATTTTAGAAACGACTAAAAATTTGATAAATTTTCGAATGAAATTGAAATAAATTTCTCAAAGCATTCCCACAATATCACAGCCAAACATAAACCTTAAATCCAAATGATGGATGATCGATCCAGTTTAGATCAGTTTAATCCAGACTTAAATACAGTAAACAAATTAAATATATTCCCAATATAATCTAATCAGGATAAATTTACGGGCTCCAAACAGTCTGTTCTGAGTGAGTTTGAATGTAATTAAATTACCTTTATATCAGTTCGTGAACACTGCCCTCCAGTAATGACACCATGCAAATGATTTCCTGATTGATCAAGACACACACCATCTTTATAAGCCTGAAAAAAAAGCAAATACAAGTTTGAAATAATTAGAAATGTCTAAATTGACGTAATCTAAATATGTTTGATTGCCTTACTTTAGCATTATAGTAAGCCATTAACCTGCTTCCTAATTCTGATGTTTCGGCATCTTCTAGGTTGAACACAGTCATGTGATTTGGTCCTAAATTCATTCAAAATATATTTTCATGAACAAATTCAATACTAGAACACTAGAAAAATTCCCATGAAAAAAGTCATTAGTTTTAATCTTTCAATTATGGTACTTTGATTTTACACGTAATATAGGTTTCTTTAGCTGTATCTACATATTTTCATTTCTTGATCATTCTAATTTTTAAGTTCATGAGTACTCACAGGCCTAGACCAACAGCAGGAACATATCTTACCCAAGGCATACAAAACTTTAACATGGCTCGGATGTAAGATGTCATGAAAAACGCACACAGATCCCAGGACA
>JAYMFW010195687.1:3393-14661 GCA_036785005.1 Tubulanus punctatus
TGAAAATATTATTTGAGTGAATTTTTGAGAAGGGGTGTGTACAGACCCCCCGGAAACCCCCCCCCCCCCCTAGATCCGCCCATGGCGTATGCCAGTGTTTTAGAGACATTTTTATACGTCGGCATACGCTGGCTAAAACGGCAAGGTGTGACAGGGCCATTAAGCGTAATGCTTAGCAGGTACAGTTTTGAAACGATCGCCGATTCAAACTCAGAACAGAACTAACAACGCAAGCATTGCGACATCACAGTATCATTTATGGAATAAATCTACAATCAATGATCAAGTCAACATCAGGGCATATTTTCACGATTATCAATTCCGTGTTTTCCCATTGGACTTCTATCTCGTTGTATTTGCGACTGCTATATGTTTACGCATTACGAAGCTCGGTACAAATTTCTATTAATGGATGCCTTTCGTCTATAACGAATTCCCATCACAGTAAAATTAATAATTGACATTTCCTTGTTTATGTACCTATGGTTTGATCTGGTTTCCTCATTTCACAAACTCTAATCCAATTAGTCCAGTAGCCTAAATAAACGGTGTCTTCCACTCAGTCAAATTATGCTGTATCTTCTGAAATTGTAAAAATGAAGTATCAATAAAGAATATCATTCATTGTCATTATGTTTCTTACATCAAATCGCTTAAAGTCTTTAAGTAATATAAAGTGGAACAAGTACGAATCAAAGGTAACCAAAGGTATATTTGGTAAATTAATCAACCAAATCAAGTGTATACTTTTTTCTGAGACACCCTGTATATCTCGTAGAAGAAAATGAACTAAAGGCATCAAAACAAAGGATAAAATGAAAATGAGTGTCTCTAATGATAATAGGTTATTCCACGGTATTTCAAGGACTCCTGAACTGAAATCTTTTTTCCATCTCTTGCGAATTTAATGTTCTGTACATTTACGCAAGGATTCCGTTTTGATTCTTCGAGACTGGTGTTGAGGTTCAACGATTACCCAGTTTTTATTGGCCTTCCATCGGTTGAAACCAGTCATAGGTCGATTCATGAACATAACTTTGATGAATCTGGTTCCTTTTATTCACTAATAACCAACTTTGTTCTAATTGCGGCGATAGTTCATTCATCAAATCGACTAAAAGTTTTCGCCACGGCTACAATTCGGGGTAATTCGTCCGAAAAACGATTCTTGCTATGTCATCGGTCGGTGCCTTTTTAATCTGTGAAACCCCCACGATTTTTTTCAAATCATGAAGTTGTTTCCAGGTAATGAGCGTTTATCCAGCTTATCTGGAATTACTCTATCGGAAATTGATTCTTGTATAAATTTCAGTCTGTATTTTCTTGCTAGTCCAAGATTCAGGAAGACCCTGTTTAGTGCGTTCAAGCTTATATAAGGCCAAGTAGTTTTTCTCATAGTTTTAAGAATTATTTCTATCACTCATATATCGTTGATGATTAAGAGTTTGATAATCATTTCTATTAAAACACCAATGAATCGATTGAGAAGGACAATTCTGCTTCGGCTATTTTTGACATTTTGTATTTATCTGCTATGCTGGACATGCTATTTTGTACACGTAAATATTGTCAACTTTTTGAAAGAAGCACTAATGAATTCAATTATTTTCTGTATGTTCTTAGCTTTGTAAAAGGAATACTAGAATAAAATGAATCTGAATCGGAATCGACATGTTTTTTTGAACGACAATGAAGGCTGCACGGCTTTTTCTTTCTACACTTAAGCAAAATTATATACACTAATCTTTTTCTGGGAGTATTTGAAAATACAGATAAACCTTTCAAATTGGTGCTGATTTCCTTTCGGAAAACCAGTCCTGAATCACCAACAGACGATGTATATCTTTAATTGGTGATAATCGATTTCATAGTAAACGTGCGTCAAAAACGTTCGTTATCACGCCGAAGTTTCGCTAGATGGCGAAAATGTTTCGATTGTACCTGGGAGTCTAACAGATTCTTTCCGAATGTTTTGCAGCCAAAGCTAATTCTATGGTTCAGTTGCAGTCGATCCCCTTTTTAAAAGCAACTTCCGCTATAAAGGTGTTCAAAAGATTTTAAAAGTATGTTTTCTGATTTTTTTGGGGGAGGATCCCCATACCTACGCTAAACCTTTCACGCGTTCGGCACTCGGTACTGTCTTTGAGTCCCACTAAAACAGATTTTCGACTCCCTCTTTGAAAATCCTGGGGACGCCCATGCATAAACCGTATCTAATAGGCCCTATAAGCTGGCCCTAAATCAATAGTCAGGAATTAGCTGTGTACACACGAAACAATTGTTTAAGATACCGAAAATGATATCAACAAAAATCATAATTCATTTGACAAAACATATATTCTAATGCTATACTGATATATGCATATTGATATGAAATATGCATGACTCAAAAAGAAAAAACAAAGAACATTTCACTATAGGCCTCATCAAATATACACATGTCAATGCCATGCAATCTGTTTTGTTGAGAAAAATAATTAAACACCATATTTCAATTTCAAGAATTCAATGAACCGGTTTTGTTATAATTTTTGGGAAGAAGCAGCAAAATAGTTTTGTGAATGGTAAGTTGTCGTAGCATGTATCGATCCTTCCTCGGTATGTAGTAGGCCCTAAGTGTTATCAGGCTTAAGTTACAGCAGGATCTACCAGGGCTTGACTGATCACATCATATACCTTTAAGTTATCACAAAATGGAGGCTAGTGCTCCCACTCCAAAGTCGTTGGTGTTTCCGGGTTGCTTTTGTCCGGGTGATAAATCGATTCCGCTGATAAGTTGGCAAGTTGCCTTTAATTCATGATTTTCGCTGAGTGTCATTTTAAGATTACTGGTGTCAGGTAAGTCATATACAAATATTCCTGGCGTAAAATATGTTTGTTATTATGTTAATTGTTTAGAGGGTCATTTAAGTTCACTTCCTGGTCAACCCCCATGGGCTATTTTTTTGTATTGTGAATTGTGATGAAAGCTCTTTTTACATCCAATTTTTTACTAAGATGTGTGAAATAAATACATATCACATTACATAAAACCATAGCTTATTGAAGCGGTATAGTCGATTAACACTTGGAACATTATGCCCATCTAATTAGTTTAGAGAAAAAACCCACAACATAAATTTTTTATGTGACTTGATGAATTTAGAAGAAATTTCATAATTCATATCGTAATTATACTGATTTGAAATTGTTCATCATCAGGTACCTGATGATGACCGTTAGGATACGGTCGAAACGTCGTACCGCGCAATAAACATATTTACAACAAAAATTTAGATTGTGGGTTTTTTCTCTATATTATCCAACACGGATTATTGTGTTTTTTGTTCATCTAATTATTTGTTTATAAAAAAAATAAACTGTTCGGAAATTGATAATATCATTGACAAATATCAATCAAAAATAGTGTATATCCTATCAGACTATTACATAGAAAAATATAGAATAGCACATTTTTGTTGGCCGCGTCCCCGTCCGAGGGACTATCGCAAAAATGTGAATGACAATTTGCTTATGAATATATACGTCATGAAATAAACAATCTAATCTTTAACTTTTGTTAACTTTAATGGTGGGACAAGTCACACTCGGTCATCAATCATGGATTGATGGCTAGTCCAAACAAATATCAATATCTTAAACAAATCTACCTTCAAATCAAATGCTATATGCACGACTTATGCGCTGATTCGTGAGCTTCAATGGGAAAACGTTCATGATCCTTGGGTTATGGAAGACGTTTTCGGTGGTGATGGGCACGAGTAGGTCCATAAGAATCAGTTAGTTCTGTAATAATCCCACCGGGCCCGATTAGGTCTGTGGAAACAGTTTGTTCACTTTTAGCCGGGTCCCGGGGGATGAGGTTGCGAAATTGCAAATGCGGACTATAGGTTACACAATTTCGAGGTGGGGTGAGTTTTATGAAAATGAAATTTGTAGCTCGAGCATATCGATGGTGCTTGCAAAGTGTGAGGCTTCAGAAAAGTTTCGAAAAAGTGGAAAAAATCTGTCGGCAAACCTTTTTCATTATCTATTAAATTCTAGAGCCATTGTTTGATGTAGACAATGACAATTTGCCGTTTTGAATTTTATATTGAATTTCATAATCTTATTCTATGAAAAAATTGGGGCGCTGGCTACCATATGGGCCTGCACTTCAGGTCACCCGAATTGCTTAAAATCGGTAACAAATCTGTTGTACTGATGCGAGGGACGTACATGAACGTGAAGGCTACTTTGATTGTCATAAGAATAGTAGAATATACAAATATACTTTTGCTCATCATATTATTCACATCAAGCTATTTTAGCTATTGTGAAAAAAAGAAAAAATCCTTACATATTGTTCAATAAGAAAATCAAAATTGCCGAAAAGCAATAATGTTATAGATTTTGAAATTTCTGTCGACGGTCAGGCCCACAGATAGCCAGAGGGTCATCGGTTCGTAAGAATCCCCCCTTCCGAATTTCCCTCTGCATTTTGTCGGTATTTCACATGAATTTTGCTTTTTAGGCCGATAACGATTCTCTCGCCAAAATATGCTCTCGTGGCGAAATATGCCATTTTGATAGATATATATCGTTCTTTTTTTAGAAAAAGGTTTGCCCTTTTTTGTCGAGACGAACTACCCAATGGAAAAACTAGCCCTTTCGACATTTTAACTCGAGGCGCGATATATGCTCATACAATGCGCTTTACTCTCCTTTTGAGATTTCTATGTGAAACTAAACATTGTTATCTCAACATATCAACCACACCTGGCAACTTCATGAATGATTTTACCGGTTTGATAAAATTTCACATCATTATGAATATTATCATTATCATATATCATGTTGAACTAGCGCCGTGAATGCTTTGTTCGGACGTTTTGAAAAGTGTCTATGTTTTTTCGATGTCAGAGTTTTATCGAGGGAAAAATCGAAAATTGAATTTGCCACCCGTTATGATTACATAGCCCACTTGCAATTCTCAATAGGCCCGTATTCAGGGGGTTCGAACGACTGCATCAAAACATCAAAATGCACACGGATTACAGTGTCGTTTTTACTTCATCTAAATTTTCTGCATTTGTTAAAAAATCTAGTCGAGGAAGTTCATGGTAGAAATCATAATATTTCTTACTGGTGGGTGATCACAATAAATCCGAGAGCTATCAAATTGTTAAAAATACCACAATGTAAATTCGGTTAGTTCTTTTTATCACAACGTTTCGGCAGTTTTTCGGCATAATTTCGGCAATTTTTGATAATTTGATATTTCATTTCTCTTTTGATGAAAATTAAGACGTACCCCAACCCGACCCCCGCAATATGCTATGCACGTCGGGCAGGGGTAAAGTACAAAACGAACCGATTTTTTACCTGAGTGCGCGGGGCTGCTCAATCTATACTTTTTAAGAAAGGAGTAGTATGAAGATTTGATATGAAAATGTTAGAAATACTTCGGTGCGTGTTTTACACCTGTAATCAAAATTTGTAGATTGAACTCTACTAACACATACAAAAGCCAATATAACAATATTTACTGCGAGATTTATTTCATCGGTCGAGCATATTTACACTGCCATAGTCTTTGCTAATTTCCACATTTATTAATCACGGACGTTACTAAACAAAATCACAAGACGATTAATATTTAAACTTGTCTGGCAACAAATATTGACTAAAGCGAAGAACGCGAAGCAAGTACCGACTCGCCGCCATTTCCCGCCTTCAATGATATAAGTATTTTCCGCGCTCAAACAATTTGTACGATAATTTGCTTTACGATGTATAATAATATGTGTTTAGGATAAACTCATTTAAACAATGACGCAGTGTTTAAACATAAATAAATTCCTGAACTATAGATATATGTGTCCCTGGTAACTTCAGAAAATCACCAATACTTAGCAGGAACTGGTTATAGACGGTTCGCAGACAGAACAGGTAACTTTTGATTTCTTCCGTTTGGCTTGTTATGTCTGAATGCACTCGATATTTTGATAACGACGATTTGATTTTGGTTATTGGTTCAATTGAATTCATTAGTTGCAGATTTTGAATAATTGCTTTGATAATGTTGTCTTCCCTATGTCACCAATGTTAGGTGAAAATTCGTAGAATTTTTATGCTCTGTGTCGTTTTTAGCTTATCTAAGATCTTTTTGACTTAATTAATCATATCGAAACACGAATATCAGTTTCCCTATATCGTTTGAGAGAAAATGAAAAATTATTTTGATATATTTCAAGAACAACATACGTAGAAAAAAATCTATAAAATGTTCAAATGGCAAAAAACATTGAATTTGATCGAATATTATGTAGGTTTCAGTAAAAGGTGGTTAATTTATCATTGGATTAAAGTCAAAGCTTTTTTAGTTAACAAATTCATACTAAAATAAAACTCGGATAATCGATAGTCAATGTTGATGTTGATTCAATTCAATTAAAAACCAAGCAGTATTTATTCGAAGAAGTTAGCATCTTAAATGATTCAATTACATTCATCCACCATTAAGGTAAATCAGCGAGCGAGACGATATTCGTGTAGATTTTTAATCTTTTAATTTTTAACCATCAACGGCATAATATAGGATTATCTTCAAGTGGTACCAACTCCCTCTGCATTAGACTGTGTTATACACGTATGGACAGATTACAAGCATGTAAAGCGTATGAATTGCGCTATGAAAATCTCGATGAAAAGACAGTTTGCTTAAGCGTCTTGACAAGTTTACCCTTCATGATGGGGTATAAATAGAGGCCCGTCGTAGAACAACAGATCTGAACAATCCGATACTAAATACACATCCACAAAACCATTTAACCGAAAGTCAACAAAATTCTCTAAAGCAGTCTTATGGTTTTAGATCATTGCGTTGTGTACGGGACGTATAAAGGACATGCATGTCGTCAAGGGATTTCATTTTCACTGGAGTTCAGGATCGGAATGGGTATACGGTTATCTTGGAGTTACTGGGTAGCTGTGATTAGAATATAGGACGGACGCCAGTTCTTTTTTTATGAACTGAAAAGGTTGGTTGCTCACTGGCTCGACATCAGCTTGCTGAGCCTTTATGGCGGTACGCTTTACCGAACAACTTCACAATTTCTATCTTATCATTGTTCAAATATAAACAGGCATCCTAATGTTTATGCATGAAGCTAATATCGGGTTGAATAAACATATGGCGAATTTTATGCAGCAGCAATAATTATGTGCCATATTTCTCATTATATTAAACAGAACGAATAAGACGCGATGACTTGGTCTCTTTCTAAATGGTTGTGCCAACGATGTCACATAGGCCTATGTAAGTATCTACTTTATTTAGATAATTGCTGAATATTTTTTCTCACTTCTCAATAATTCGAGATTTTTAGTCGTGCAGTCGTATTCTGGGTGACCCATACCCCACAGACGTGATGGGTAACACATTGCCACTCTATATCTTCTCTTAATTTTTTTACGCTGGGATCTAAAAATACCTCTTATCAGGAAAACTATCAATCATGAGTCGCCCCTACCTATAACGTGTCAGATTTGAATTTTGTCAATAACTTGATCGCATTCGTTAATGCATCTATTCCTTATATTGCGCATGCGTACTCTACCACGTGATCATCGAGACCAGGTGCCTATCTATCCTCGTTTTCCCAGATTCTGGCTCCCACGCGGCAGACATTATTACGGGCCAAGGATTTCCAGCTATTCGGTTCATAAATGGATTCGACGGAATAAACATTTGAGAATCGTATGAAATGATCCTGTCTCAAACTGTGCAATTTTAATCATTTAACATTTAATTATCTCGTGGGAAAATGCTTAAGAAATATTACTAAAAATGGACTATAATTTCTGAGTAGGTATCGAACAATATGGGAATTTATAACCGTCTGTCGAAAAACTAAATGCAATCCTTGTTTTATGATTATGTTTTACAGAGATAATAATATTTTTCATCAAAGATAATGATTTGCATGGCTTCGGGAATATAAGCATAATGCTGTCAATATCAATCTAGTATTATGCTGCTATTCACGAGACCTATCGAGCTATTCAAAATGAGATGAATTTAAAAGACGTTTTCCCGCCTGATTCTAATGAATTGGATTTGAAGATCGCTGACATTCCGGTAACGAGTGAAAACGTAATTCTGACGATATTGATATGATGTGGATGACCAAATGTTAGGTAACGTATAGCCTCATTATATTCTTTCTGGGTCCGTCTATTAAGTGCTTCATTGGATCAAGTTTCCTTCATTTTCTCTTTACAAAAATTATCATTACCTTTTTGAATGATTTTGAATTTTAAAATGCGATATCGAAGGTGCAGTCTAATTGTAATAATTTCTAGATTTTTTTGAATACTTTTGAGATAAGACCACTCGGCCAACTTAGCTTCGGTATTCATATTTGGGTGGCTCACGTGGTTTACTGTTTTGGGAAGGGCCAGCTTTGAAAAGTACACCTTCAAAAGTCATAAAATGATTAATTGCTTATTAGTATGTAACTATGACAACTGGGTCATGTCTGTTCATAGAGTACTACGTCATTGCAGTCAAATATTGACTCTAGACATAGGACAAATATGATTAGTGTGGCTCATACGACAAGACCCTTGCCAAATATTCTCTGCCTATACTTAAATACGTATCAGGAAATCTCATTGTGAATAAATCGTTTGGTCGAGATCGAATACTTTAAACATTGTATTTGAATTTTAGCGCGAAAGATTGTGATAAACCGTTTAAACATTTATTGTATATAGATATATATGCATTCAACAGTCGAAATCCCGAAAACGATAATATCAAGTGCAAAAATTTTAAACATTTCAAAAACGTTATCTGTCGAATTAACCTTAGAGAAATACTTTAAGATAAAACTAAATATATTTTAAGTACAAAGCTCTTGCCCAAACCAGGGGTGTAAAAGACCATCTGGTCACTTTATTTTGAAATCTCAAACAAACTCTCCGAGACTAGTTGTTTCCAGAACCATCTGCCGGACCACTTTTTGATATGCTGCTACGCCCCTGCAAACTTCAATTCATAAAATAGACTCTCTGGCAGTTTAGCACGATTTATCAAAACTTTCTTTGAAGGTTCAACATATTTCTAAAGAAGATTCATTGCAACAAATAACAGAAATTATACATGAAAAAAACGTCGATAGAGTTTTAGATTTTGTGGACCTTGCTACGGTATTATGGCCTTGACTACAATTGTAGCGCATTCACATAAAATCATTTATCGTTTGAACAAAATGAGGAATGAAGTCAATGATTTTTCTCCTGCGGAAAACTATGCTTTGCTAATATTAGATTTTTATGAGAAAATATAATCATACCATGAAATTGCAAATTTATAATACGCGAAAAAAGTTTTGCAGCTGCAGTTTTTGAAATTTTGTAAGAATGCACTCGCCTAAATCTTCTTAATTTCAATCGAAAATCTACAAATTGCGTCGTTGTAAAATGCTCGTCGATACATAATAATATGTTAATGTCGTCTGACGGTAGTAGAGACGGTAAATCTGGGCGGAGTGATGATTAAACATAAACGGGATTGGTTATCATCCATCATCAGACGGAATATATCGGGTACAATGTCAATATTTGGTTACCTTTCTTACTGCACAGATCCGATCCTGTTCCAGACATTTTTCCTGTTTCGACTGGGCTCTCAAAAGTCGACGATAAATGGTGGACAAGTGGTTGGTTTTTGAATTTTGAACGGAAGTGGATAAATTTTCCCGTTACCATTGTACAGAAGAAAAATATTTGAAATATTTTATGTTTTATAATCTGAATATATTTTTGATACATTACATGACGTATATCTTATCTTATATAAGTTTTTCACCCTGTACTTTCCCACCATCAATCTCTTTGAATTGATCTGAAAAACCATTGCAGAGTTCTAAAAACGCTGGTTTTTCGAAAAACGCGGGTCTGAACCCTGCTTTTTATTTTAATGTAATCGGCGAACCCGGGTTTGAACGCGGGTTATTATTTGTGTATAGACGAGGCTCATAAACTTCATCTAAAACTACTGGATGCTTGATAATTTGTTATCTATTTGAACTGCAGTTATCGCCACATAATGGCACCAGAAATACAAATGTAGTGAATTAGACAATGCATTTAATATATATAACTAGATGAAACTTTCAATGATATTAGAACAAAATGTGTCAAGATTCGTGAATACACACGTCTAACCGCTTTTTCGTCAACATCTAATCTGTAAAAATGAATTAGATTTATTTTCAGAATGGGACAAAATTAGACCAACAGATTGATTGAAAATTTAATCTCGGCCGCAATTAAATTATTATATCAATTGGTTTTTTGTTGTTATTTTTGTTCAATAGGTATGGTGTTGATGGTCGAAGTTTGAAGGTGAATTATCAACGAGGAGCAGTGATTGAATTAAATCGAAACACAACCTTTTCAATATTTGATATAAAAGTCTCAATAATCAGTGATCTTGGTGTACGGGTAATCAAGAACTCGCACAATATTTAGAAAAAAAAACAAAAAGGTGTCCAAAAAATGAGATAACGGTAGAACAAAGAGATAGAAGACAAACATCTTTGGGTATTACACATATAAAATAAAGTTTAGGAAAAAAAGATTTTCGGGCATATGCCCACAGTTATTTTTCGTCTTAGTATCTTTTTGTGGCGAATGCTATTTCACATTTGGTGATTACGGCCTTTTTTAGAGTTCGGTCCCGGAGAAAGTATATATACCGTTACGGATCAAGCGCCCTGGAAACATCTAAAAAGATTTAATTCATATCTCATCACATTTTCTATCTTTCCTTTCTATTCGATTTTAGACGCTCTTTTATATTGTGGGATTTAATCTTAAAAACATTACTTTTCTCAAACTTCCTAATTTCCTTCTAATAAAGTCAATATTAGCTAATACATGTATATTGTAGATACGAATAAAAAGAAATAAAACTTCGCTATTTCAAATCAATCATGGTTTTTCTCAAACTCATATATATAATCAGGGAAGTCGAAAAGTCAAATAGTATCGAACATGATTGGAAATAACTTTTGTCCTGGAAACTTTGATAAGTATTTTGATTTAATGCCAAATAAATATAAATCTACTACGTATATATATGAATGTCTTGGTTTATTTTGGGATTCTCTCGATTTAACTGGTTATAATTTGCATATGTAAACAAATAAAGGCTAAACTCAGAATAAAAATCGTATCAGCTATATATATATATATATGCTATATATATATATATAT
>JAYMFW010195798.1:0-14657 GCA_036785005.1 Tubulanus punctatus
CAATCCACTGTTGTATACCCTATTGATGATCGATTACAAATCGTTAAGAAACCGTGCTAAACGTTGAAATCACCCCCTCCCTCATTGGAAGTTCAAAAGGTCGAAGTTGAAAAGAACGAACAGAAAGAGGCGTCAGTGCAATTGGAATGTCACCAACAACACTATAGATTTTATCTTGGCCTAAGGAATTTAGCCATCTATTTCGTCTGTAAGCCATATAATCACATTATAATCTATAATTGCACTATGGCATGGCGTTTTCGAATCAAAATGCGTTGAAATACAGGAAAATACTGGGGATAACCGACAAAGTCTTGATAATTTGTGATGGCAAATCACCATGTGTAGTAATTTTCTTTCGTATTGCTAAATATTTCTAACATATCTAAATGGTAATAAAAACGTTAATTATCGTAACAATATTCAAATTACTTAATTTTGGTTACAAATCCCGATATTTATCACCTTATCTCAATGTTTTCCACGGAAAATTTCTATAGGACAATTTACTGCAAGATTTTAAATTCGCACGAAACTTAGCTTCCTACGAGTTTTAAGTCTCACGGAACAGTTTAAGAAGAGTTTAAAATCTAGTAAAAAAATTTCGTGTGACTTTAAAAAAATTCACAGTTAATCTTGAAAAATTATTATTTCTTCTATATTCCCAGGACGTTCCGATAGTTTTCCGTTACAATGCTGCATTATATTTCTTAGCGGAGTTATACGATCGGTTTTGCACACAAAGTGTTATTCGGTCCCATAAGTGTATAACTTCCAGCTGATAAGTTAAGTCAAATTAGGGGAGAAATAAAATCTTCGACTCGTGGTAGCTGAGAACAAGATCTTTTGCGTAGTATCACCTACACTTAAACCAGGCTTTTCGATGAAGCACTCAGAATGAAATAAAAACAAGTTGTTACCATAGTTAAAGGAAAAAGGCTAGGATTTTGAAAATTTGCAGTAACAATAAATATTTTGTAACAAAAATATCTATGAGGAGTATTATCTATAAGGAGTAATAGATAATTCATATAGATGAAGTTTATTGGGCTTAACGAAAAAACAGTTAAATTTTCCTTTCTCTGTCAGTAGCCTGCAAGATAACATAGGAGATCTGAATAAGAATATTCCAAGATGAGAGCATTTTTTGTTTCCAACGTGAAAATAAGAATGGCATTGTATGAGATGGTGACAAATATTATACAATGAGAAGATTAACTAAAGTATTGAGGGGAAAATGAAGATAAAAAAGTGAAATTCAGAAGCTGAAAATAACAACTATTCACATTACATTGTGATATAAGATGACCAGAAAGTACATTTGAACAAATGTTGTGATTAATAAACTTTTTTTTGGAATTTTACTTAATTCAAGGATTCTTACTCAAGATTTTCTTGTCCTCACATACAACTCGTGGTACATTCTATATAACCTTATACCTAATGTTAGATCTATTACATACCTCTGTGTGCGCGAAGAGGTCGCCATCTTGCGATTTACGAAAACGGAGATTTGAGGGTATAATTTGAAGTTTTTCTTCAGAGTCCTTCCTGCAACAGATTAAAGTAACCTCGGTCCTGCCAAAATTGCTGAAAAGGAAAATCATTGGAGCAGGCAGTTGATCTAATGGTTGGCATACAGCGGAAATCATGGATTCAATGCTATGAAGAAGCAGGATTTCTTGGTGGCATGTTCTTCTCTAGTCTCCTCCCTTGTAATAGAAAAAAAGATAGCCTTAGATACTTAGTGGGATGCGGCATGTTATAAAATTTCTTCAATCAACCCCAAGGTCAGAGGCAAAAGTTGGTACAGCCATTTTGGATCCGCCATCTTAGATCCACCCTTGGATTAGGCAGAGCCGCCATCTTGGATGATTTGCAGTAAAATACTGTTACTGTTACATTACAGCGATGCTGTAATTGATACTGATAAGTTGCAGCTAATTACTGGTACTGATACTGTAAGTACTGTAGTTGCAGCAATGCTGCACGTACTGCAAGTACTGTTTCTCCTCCTCATCATCCTCCTCCTCTGGCCCTGGTGTCACACACCCTTACAACTAACAAGGCATCTTTTTATTTGAGCCTTGTCAATGCAAAAACATCACTTTTAACGCGTCAAAGATTTTCACTGGCTACAGTTTTTGACGCCGCCTCAAACCGCAGATCTCCATTAACGGTCATGTAATTGAGATTGTTGGCAGCTTCAAATATCTACAGGCATTTATAATGATATATTCACACTATTCGAGAAAACTATAAAAGCAATGTTCTTTGTTTTGAATAATGTCCAACAGTTTTCTCTTGAGATTGACACAGCGTTACAGAATTTATTGTCAATTAAGCTCTGATGATAGTTGGCAATGAAATAAGGGGATATGAAAAGCTTGATAATCCAGAAAGTGTACAAATTGGTTAAAATATTCATTAAGATAATAATTTTCGGTTTTTTTTTTTTATTGAGATCCGGGGCTCCTAGAAATCACAGTGAAATATCTGAAGTTCTGGAGTAAAGTTACAAATAGTAAATGATTTTTGGTATAATAAGAACCTTTTTTCGGTGAATGGATAGATTATGTAACTTCGGTAAAGTATTAATTGCTCACAGAATTAACAAATTTATGATAAGCAAAAAGACCTGATGATCGAAAACGATTACAAAATATATAACGTGGGTCATAAATAAATTCATATTTCATCAAAAGTACTGATAAAACACAAATATCAGTTATAAAAGTTATCAGTTATCAGAGTTGTAATAATCTATAATCAAACATATCTAAACATTGATAAATTTGAAATGTAAACGTGTGTTGAGAAATGCTGTTCGCCTTAAGAAGGTAATGGGTTTTAAGGTATTTATTGATACACTTTAGAAAGTCGATTCCAAGAGTTATCAACATCCATAATTACCGTGCAGCTAAAGCTTGTTCTTACGCCAGCCTTTAAGTTCAGTAAACGCCAGATATTTTACTGGAAAAAAACAAACTTTGAATGACTTTAGGTTTGAGTCCTGTATCACCAGTATTTTTGTTATCACAGATTGGAAGACGTTGTAACGAGCTTTGACTGTAGTATACGATTTTACGCTGTGACACCAAACAAATAAACAAATACAAATTCAAAACTTACAAACTGAAATTGAAGCAAAAAGTTTTTATTTACAAAATTCAAGTCAATTATTTTATCACCTACACCACATATAAATCAGCAAAATCTAAAGGAGCTAAAACTAGATTTCACTCGAATTATATATAAAGCTAGATTTAATGCCTAAATTTTGAAATTTTGAAAACAACAGAAACAGAAAGAGTTGCGTCTATCATTTAGCTGAGTCTATATATACGACACTTATAGCTGCAGGGATTCCGTGATGAATTAATCATTGATTATAGATTGAACATTGACTAAATATTAGATTAGATTTATCTTTCATTTCAGAAATGCATACAAAAATTAAGTATAATCGAGTAAAATCAGGACCAATTGAGTCATACACCCACATTTAATTCTACTAAACACAAATATTCTAACTGTTATTTGAGTGTGTAGTTAACTCGGTGGATTCATAACTGTGCTCCCAAAAGATACAAAAAGTTACTTCTTATCTCTCCGTATATGTCGCATTTTTTAAACTTGAATAATATCTAATGATGGCATCAAAGCTGTATTTATTCGAGGATATAATTCCAATAGAAGATCACTCATTGAAGTACGAAACGGTGATCTTCTGTTATAAGTTTCTCCTAAATGTAATTTATATAAAACGATGTTTGGAGGTTAAGTACATGCTAAGTATAAACATGGAGTTGTTCTATGACATAACTCCATGGTATAAACAGTTCAACTATTATTAAATCTCACTTATTGGTCATAATAGCGATGAGATTCGACTGGTTGCGATCGAAATTAGACCCGATTATGTCATCAATTGTTGACGAACCGAAGCTGAAATTCAGAGCGTTCAGGTCTCCCGCTCGTGTGCAACTGACACCTGATAATCTCAAATCAGCATGTGTTAAACTTAGTGGTTGTTATATGATTTCCTTCCCCACTTGTAGTGGGAGAAACCCATTGCGAATGTTGAACTGTTTCAACTTTCCCGACTCGTTACTGATATATCCCAGACTACCTCGGCCTCGGAATGAAATCGGATTTATTCGGAGTTTGACCCCGGCTTCTTGCTATCTCAGATGTGAACCAGGCGTTAAACGCACTCATTTACAATCGATCGCACCCAGTCCTATCGCGACACATGAACAGGTTTATAGTGTCGCATCAAGCGTGGTTTGAGGTGTGTGACTTAGGCTGGATTTCCATTGACGAGAGACTCTTTACCGTGAAATAACGATCGCTTCCGTAAGATCGAAATATTTTCACTACACATGAGGCGTTTTTATCTAAGCGAATCGTATCTAAGCGATTTGATGAAGTCATTTATCTACGGCAAGTACACGGCAAGCTAATCGCTTCTATACGATTCGCTTAGATAAAAACGCCTATGGTGTCTTGGCGATTGACTTGTGAATATGACGTCATTTATTGATGGAATCCCTAGTGGTTTGAAAAAAATCGAGTGCATAGCAATCTTCCTACCGCGTGCTAAAAAATACATCGTAAATGGAAAATCGGCTGTAAGAATTAAACTCAAAATTTCAGCTTTAATTATAACTTCAATGTTCGAGTAATTTAGTAAATCATATGAATAGATAAAATTCTAGTTATGAAAATTAGACGATCGGGAAGCGTTATCTATAAATAGTGACCTACATACTGAGGGGTTCAGGGACCTCATGCTCTTTGGGGATGCAGTTGGGAATACAAAAAACATTACGACCTAATATTTGGTAGTCATTCCTTAGCTACAGCAGATATCAGTACTCAGTTCAAGATGCAACATGAATGGCTTCAATGGGACAGTTTCAATATGGAATGTCAAACAAGAAAGGCAATGGCGCCACCTACAATCCCATCTGATAATTATTGGAGCGCCATGGTAGATAGACATCTATACCAAATATCAAGATAATAAATTGATGCATGATGTAAAGTTCCTCAAAAACGGATTTCCGTCTACACATTGGGTCGTATGAATAAAAACTAGTATTTACTAGTTAGTAAATACTATAAGTAAGAGCATTTACTTGAGTAAGCGAGAGTATTTACTACATGGTATATGCTTTAAGTAGAAGGTAATAATAATTTCGGAATGAATAAGCAATTACTATGCTTCATAGTATTTGCTTTGTGAACTTGTAGTATTTACTTGGCCTAATTCTTTTGACCGATGTCAGAAAAGTGAGCGATGCGTATCGAACAACGCATCCACGTCGCTATAACCATAGAAACTATAACCAATCCCAACTTTCTTATGACAAGATAAAATCTAATGTGAAATTTCATCTCAAAATGTCTGACAATCAAGGAAAGTTTGTAAACTTGCTGACAAATCACCGTGTGCTTCTCAGCAAGTCACAGCTAAATAAATGCGGAAAAAGCAGAGGCAATAAAAAACTTTATTATTGAGTTAGAAGCAGTTACGGACAAACAATTACTGAAAAAATCGTCAATATGAAAAATGAGGTAAAGACGAAGGCTGACGTTAAAACAGGAAAAAAAACCGATAGTGTTGAAAGACTGGAAGAAAGAATTACTTGAGTTGATGCAAGTAGAATCTAATCCAGTGTTATGCTCAATTAAAGGTTCGTTTGATAAAAAATAATATATCACTAATCAAATTACAATATAACATGCTCTAATATTTTCTGTAAAATTATACAGCCCTCGACCTGTTCTTATATTATGTTATTTTTGTATTCCTATTTCCGGAGGAATCAGCGCTGGAATTTCCAATGAGCACGATACTGAGGATGATATTAAGAATGACCCCACTTTCCCATCTACTTCTAGACACGAATATAAAGTAAACGATACCATATTAAAGATGCCTTGCAGCGATTGGTTCTCTTAGAGCAGCTAAACTACTTCGTTCACAACAACGTGAGGTCGAAGAGAAGAACCATAACTGAAAATTTTGTTAACTCTAAATTTTTCAAATATGTTTTTCTGAAAATAGATGATATTAAATGATAAATTGTATAGCACTATATTTGTCTGTGTAGCATTGTATTCATAGCTCTCCTTCTGCCTTGCCCAAGTTGTCCGAGACGGATATGACCCACATCAGCTCTCACATCATTATCAACACCTATCGCCTAGATTTCGGGGAAAAAATCAATTTCATCGCGAAGGTATTTATTGGGAAGGACGAAAGTAGCCACAATAACACTGGGAACGTTCCCTCATTTCAGTCTTATAGGATTTTGTAGTATAGGAAATCTACCTTTTAACTGTCCAAAACATTATATTAAAACGATTATAACGCGCTCCTCACGAGTAAATACACGATTAAAGGTAATCTCCTCTGGTTATTCCGGGTTAGAAATGTCATCAACCACGGCGTTATTCCGTATCCATCATCTCCAAGTAGAACAGCATCGCTTGGGGCATTCTTCATGTGAATCCGAACATCCGAACATCCGAATTTTTCCATATTCGACTATTGTGCACTGAGCCAAGCCATTTAGCATTAACAGACGTAAACATTGCATCTGAACTGTAAGTTGCTTGCACGTTAATTGTTAACTCGTCCTCGTGTTTTGTAGGCTTTAGGACACGAAAAGAGTTCAGCCAACAGCGCCTATCACAAAAGGCGTTTCGAACTTTCTCAGCCATTCTTCTGTAACGGGAAATCTAATCCAATCATGAGTCTTTGCAATAATTTCTTGCAAAACTTTAGAGAATGTTCTGGAAACTGTTGTTTGGTGTATTCCAACGTACTCTCCGACTCCAATTTGGAATCCGGGATCGCTCAAATATCGCAGAAATACTTCCATCTTTCGTTTATTACTGCTCCTCCACGGTTTTCGTTAGATTCACCTATGAAATAATTTGACATCCATTCGACATTTTTTCAGTAGAACGGAACAAACTTTTATAATTAGCATCTCTACATTTTCTTCTGGGTAGATAAACATTTATTTGAGGCTGGATATGCATAAATTCAGCCATTTTTGACCACCTTCACATTCAAGGTAGCTACCTTGAAAATATCAAGTACTTGCTTAAAATTCTTAAGTAGATGATTGGTTTTATTCATACCGAATGAAGCATTTACTAAATACTAGGCAAATAAATACTTTTAGCTTGAACTCGATAATAAATACTACAGAAGTATGACCGTTTACTTTCTTTTATTCATACGTACGCTAGTAAAACCTTAAGATTCACTAGTAAAAACATTTACTTCTTTTTATGCATACGACCCATTATGTCTCAAGTGGGCTAATGGATTAGCAAAAGGTTACATTTCAAATGTAATTCAATTCAATTCACATGAGATCTAATCATTATCGATTAATTTATCGACATTTTTATTGATCTGATATATCCGTAATGACCACTGACTGGTTTTGGATAGATGACGGATGATGAGTTTATTATCATTCAGTAGACACATGTTACATGTGACACTATCAGTAAATGTGCGAACTATTGTACACTCACTTGTAAAACCAGTACCATTATAACTCATCTGTATGATAGCTCCTTGAATATCAGTCGCATCACAGACTGATACTAGTACAGTTGAGTCATTGAATACATACGGGTAACCAGCAGCAGGCATAAACCTGACTACCTCAGATAGGTCTTTACTGCCCATCAGTTTACCTGTATCGTCACAGTAAATTAATTTGTTTGTATCAATACAATATACAAACGCATACCCTTTACTGTTTATATCTAAACAGTTCGGTTTAATGATATCACCCTCCGGTAGTTTATACTCATTTATCTGATTTCTATCTAATAGTTTGAATTGATTATACAGTAACTGACAGAGAGTTAGATTGTTAGAGAACTGTATATACAGTTTATCACCTCGGATTCTCATTGTTGTTACCCCACCTATAACACCAGTCACATTATCACCTGTCACTAGTTTCTGACCTTCATACATTAACAGATGGCGCTCAGAACCTCTCTTCACTAACACATATAAGTGACCTTTATCATCTACATCTAACCCCACGATTTTATCATCACATTCTAACTCTTTGTAATCTAAGATGTTGTCACCTGTATCATTCATTTGGTATATCTTGTTATGTGTATTGTATTCAGTACATATAACACGTGGTGAAACTCCAGCATCGTGAAATGATGTAAATAAATGCGGTCTTAAAGTAATTGTCAAAACTAGTTTTTCACAGTCTGCTAATGAAAACGACTGAAATTGTCTGTTGATGAATTCATCCAGTTCTGATTTCATCTCATCTGTAATTAAATTAAAATATATAATTTATTGATATAATATGTGCAACTGTTTTATAGAAACAATTGAAATAATAGAAATATAAATAACCAATCAGTATAATCACGTGATACCACGCATTATCGGCACTCCCTCTCCCACGATTCCAGAAAAACGTGGTGGCAAAAAAACGTACGGACTAAAAACATGCACTTTGGGTTGTGACCTGGGCTTAAATGTATAGCAATTACATAGATTCAATCACAATTTGTGAGGTTCACGCGTGAGGTGTTGTCAACAGGACCTCGCGAATCGGCAAAGTTCACTATCGACGGTCAGACGGAGATCAAATTCGAGTCAGGGCTGTTGATAATGCTAAATACAGGGGGGGGGGGGTGCACAGGGTTGCTAGCCACCCCCCAAAAATATTTTTAAACACCTTTATTATCTTGATTTATGCGTGAGAATGGCCCTGAACGCCTCTCTTTTCAAATTAGGACGGGGGGATGAGATGAGAAAAACGTGACAGAGATGCCGGGCTAGTTTTCTCAATCATGAAATATTTGCCAGATGGGAATTTCACCTGAAGATGCCGAAACGTACTGTCATCCACCCAAATTCATATTGGTGGATTTCTATTGATTAAAAGGCTCATTCTATAATAGTCTGCCACGATAGGTACATTTTACAATTACAAATTTACTTCTATCTATTCTAAGCCACTTGAAGAATCGCTCACAGCAGAGAACAAGATTTTCTGCATGAGGGTGTTTGTGTGAGATATACATGTAGTGAAAGAAACAAAACTAAATCCTCAATTTCAAGTCTAAAATAAAAAGGATGTATGAATAAAACATGTTTTGTCAGTTATTTGATTAATCGACGTATTGCGTTTCATCATCAGTGTTTTCCTAAGCTGAGAAATTTCCTATCAATTTAATGAGCTAGTCTATATTTTTAAGATTTCTAGATGTTTCATATCATTCAAATTACGCAAAAAGTTTTAATTTTTTTTTTAGATGCTGATAACTTTGTGTATGACCTACCTGACATTTTGGCTACACGTTTTACAACATTATAAACTGTAAATATAAAACAATTCATTCGTAGCAAAGTATTTTATGAATATTTCCAATTTAGTCACAGTTTACTCACCATCTTTGATAAATGATTTTACATCATGTGTAAGTGGAACAATCTCATTATTCATTTCAATATCTGACGATAGAAATTGACTTTTCTACAGAAACTGTTCATCAAACAAGAGATATAAATATATTCTAATAGATACCGTTAGTGTCTTTTTGGAACCGCACATTTTGTTTCTTTCCACATTTTGCCATTTTTTCATCTGTAAATATCAGTCAGAGAATTATAAGACAGGTTTTTGTCTCTAAAATTGACAATACTGTTCAATTCAACTCAATTTATGTAACAGAAAAAGAAGGAACAAATGATAAAAATTTTGAATGAGAAAAATGTTGAAAACAAAAAGAGCTTTTTATGATGGGCCACGCATACTGATTAAGGCAGCTAACACAAACACCCAAGGAGAGAAAACCCCCACATGCTACACCGAGTGACAGTTTATTATATCCATATATCATACAAGTACTAACCTATAGCTACTGATAATTTCCGTTTTAAATATGGTTCCTCGTATTTCCCTAAAACGAATAAATGTTATATATTCTATGTGCATGAAAATAGTGTTTCTAATTTCAAACTCTAGTGTAAGAGTGTCACTTTACTGACCAGCTAGTTCCATTGATGTATGTACAATATCTGTAATAGAATAATTAGTTATAAGTCATATATTATCTTGTTGAAATATGAACTTATGAAATATGGCACAAATCGAATTTTTAGAATATCGATGATGCAAAAAAATTCGTTTTAATTCGAAAATCTACCCTACTGTAATATAGGTGCCGTGCACTAAAAAGCATTAGGACATGAAAATATCGGGGAATTTGATATTTATATTATTTGTCAATCATTACTTACTCTTATCACTCGTTAATTGCTTGCACAAAAATTCTCTGATGGATTTTTTCATAAAATCTGAAATATGAAGAAGTCACAAATATTACTCAATATTTCTACTATAGCTATCTTACAAAATTGTTTACCTTGTTTATCCTTGTCCTCTGTTCCATTCCAATCATTTTTCATACCAAATTTTCGTTTGATGAATTCAACGATTTCTAGGGATTTTTATGTAGAAAAGTTTCGATCATTAGAATAGAAATAAGTTAAGATATATATTTTAGAAGAATTTATCGCTGGATTGACGGTACCTTTTTGTATTTGGTCACGTGATTCCAACCAACTATCATGATCTGTAGAAAAAAATACAGGTTAATATGCTGCATAATTTAGATTAATGCATCGGTAATAGTTTCGTTTATTTCTTTGATGTTTAAACTAACTTTTCTCACACCACGCTTCGACGGTCCACATTGTCCATCTGTAGGGATTAATTTTTTCATATTTCTGTTTTCTCTTTTCAACTGAAAAATTTAATTTTCATACGTTTTTACAAAATTCCTGATATTTCAGATCATGAAACATGTAACACGTGAACTTACTGTGGCCATCCCTACGTTTTTTATAATAGCGACGAGCGACTAGTAACAACATACATAAACCAAGACATACAAGTCCAATACCAAGACCGACAATTTCTTCAATTGTTAGAACCCCACCACCAGTGTTAAGTTCATCATCTACAATATTCCATACAAAATTATATTATATCATTTGTGAGGTTAACAAGGGTGAAAACTTAGTTCCGATTTGATTAGCGGCAGTTTACCAATGATTAGTTTATCCATCGGTTAACTACTATTCTGCCTTCCCCTGACAGAAGGGTTGTAAGTCCAAATATAACAGTTTTGCGAAAAACCAATGTCTCCATTTTTCATCATTTTTAATCTGATTTAACAACTCGATGATGAAATATTAATTAACCAGTTAAGTCTTCATTTTACGGCCAGAAATAACTTATTTAAGAAAGAACTGGAATTGGTGATCGTGCTTTTCAAAAGAGCGATGTACTCCCTTCTCTCATTGGAAATTCAGAAGGAGTTCATTCGATATTCTTCCCTTTTACCATGAAAGTGTAAATTGTGAAAAAGAGCAATAATCCCTTTTGTCATTTTATATCACATAATTTTGTAACTACAAGTAATTTTGCAACGAGGTTGTGTTTAATGGAAAGAGCATGGTCGAATTAAGATGGAATTAGTAAAAATCTCAAATTTGAATTGTTTTACTTACTCCCCTTTTGTCAGTGGAGGGCAGTATTTGAATGTGGGGTAAGTCTGATAAAAATCAGTTAACCAATGGCATCGTAGACGATTGTTGATTTTATGAGCACTGGTTATCTTAGCCATCGGTAAGCCGACGCACAAAGTAGCTCGCAAGAGTTATTCTAACTGATTAGTTTTGCTGATGACGGCTGTCTTGTTGACTGTTTACAATATCAAAACTTAAGACAAAATATTCTGACTGTCAACATCTGAGATATACGGTTCCGAGAGAAAAATGTAGAAAGAATACGAAGAGAAAAATTACACGATGCTGTGCTTATTTCTTCTGTTCATGCCACTTTAATGTGACAAAATCTCTTCACTAAATATATATATATATATATATATATTACGAATGTATTCAGAACACTGTCCAACTTTATACGATTATTTTTGTATAAATCGCATCTTCAGAATCTGGTCTAATTGTTTATCATGTTATAGACAATGATCATGCTATGACCGATAATGATTAATAGTGTATTGACCCTCTCAGATACTTCTTTTGGTAATCATTGATTATTGAAATTCTATTAGTTTATCATGTTTCAATAGACAAGCAAATGATACCGTATTTCTCATTGATATGGCCTAAATTATTGAGATGCAGTAGACCAATTATTTTTTTTATTAGTAGAAACCGGGAACATTCGAAAACTCAGTAGGGAACATTTTATATTGTAGAGATGGGCGTATTATTATATCTATATATCAAAGAACATTGGAATTTAATGACCAAACTGAAAAACTATTTTCCAAATAATATTTTTCATTTAAAGTTTTGATTGTCAAAACCTTGAAATAACAGAAAACTGTTTGAAATGCGTGATGATATCTAATAATCGAAATAAATTTCTTAACAGAGTCTCAAATGGAACGTCGTGTTTAGTACTCCGGACTGATTAATCAGAGCTGGGTTCAAATCCCGATGTAACATAGTGTCCGTGGGCAATGAACATGAATCCAAACAGCCTCTTTCCAGCCAGGAGTTAATGGGTACCGAGTTAGGGCAGTGAAAACCGTGTTATGTAGGCTGCACTCTACTTTATGTCCCAGAGGGTGTCGAGCATGTATGAAGTGAAATGAGTGAGTGTAACCTCGTTAATAATGGTAGAAATTGGAGAATATGAAAATACAGGAAGCTGACGCCATTACTATTATTATCATCAAACAGCAGTGTATATCTTACCTGATTTAGTCGTAGGTTCGGGTTGTTCTTCATGAAATCTGGTGACATCTATCAAATATTTACCATCACCCAAACATTGCCCTCTATAGTCAGTAGTGGTACTATTTACAATAGGTATGGTGATTCTCCATTTAGAGTTAGACATTGATTGAACAACAGCGGGAGGTTGACATGTAACTTGATTGGTTGATGGATAACTATCAACTGTTACTATATATGATGCAGTACTTTTACTTTCAGATTCTTTCTCCAAACTCGGATTGAAATCTGATATGAAGGAAAGTTCAATATTTTAACGATGGATTTGTTACATACGAATATGATTTACAATAAGTAACGAAATAACTTACAATAAACGATGATTGGGTGGAATTGGTGAGGTTGTGGATTATTCGGATGATCAGCTATAAGACATCTAAACATTGTTCCATTATGAAGTTTAAAATCTGCTACAAAATTCAATCTTGAAGAACTTGCTTTTTCCTCTTGTTCCGCTAAGTCACCGAGTACTGGTTGAATATCTCCTAATACGGGTCCCCAGTAACTTGAATTATGCAGCTGTTGATATATTATCTGCGGTGGAGGATTTCCATAAATTGTATGACATTCATATTGAACTGTATCTCCCTGGTCTCTGATATCTGGTTTACTCGTATATTCAACATCTGAATGTATCCTTTTGGGCACAACTGTAGATTCAAAATTAACATATGTATTTCGAGCTACTATGACACGAGACAAAAACGATACGGTGGGAACTTACGAATGACTTTACTCTGATCCAGTATCAGAACTCTGGGTTTTATACCAATATATTTCACAAGTCGGCATTGTATCAGTGTTGGAAGGTACAAATTATTTGATTGGATTTCATTTATGTTTTCAATACCACTGTCCACATATTTTGTTACACCTTGATCTTCGCCATTTACAAAATCGTCTTTAGGTTTCGTCGGAAATCTATTAACATACCACATCACCTCCATATTGTTGTTACCATTCCCACTATAAGCTGTACATTTACAGGTTACTGGTTCACCTTCTACACCACCGCAAGGATCTTCATGAAGGGTTATATCTGTATGATAAAGTATAATGATACAAATATAGTAGAAATCCCACAATGAAGTAAAAACAAATCCGAAATATGTAAAAATTCAAGAATTGTATTGAGCACCACGTTTCGACTGAACACTGAACATCAGTCATCATCAGGTATAACATTTAAGAGAAATACATACAACATAAGTACAACAGAGATTTGAAAACTAGGATAAGCATGGGTGTTAGATCAAGGCCAGGGGCATGCATACTCACTGATGGTGTCAGATGTATAAACTTGACTTGCTGCTTTTCCAGTTGAATCGACGCATTTATATTGATTACCAGCTGTTGGTACAAACTCCCAAACTGGTACTGATGACGATGGTAGTGCAGTCCAGACTCCACCATTGTTCTCTTGTAATTGGGTACTTAGTGCAGCAGGATTGTTGTGATAACATGTAACTTGAATAGTTGAACCTTCTGTAGACAACAATGTACTTGTACCAGGTAGTAGATTCTCACTATATAGCACAACTGGGTCTAAAATAGTGAGAATAAGAATTTAAGTTGATTTGTTGGTTTGCTGTACAATTCACAAATTCTGAATCCTGCTAACATTACCTAACTTTTCAAAAACAACCATTCTTTCTCTGGACAAAAATGCAACAAATACAAAATAAAGATATAGCTGCAAAGCAGCGATAACGAGTTTCTGCCGTCATGCATGTAAAGATAACGGGTCAAAATTATAATCCGGGTAGGCATACTGGTAACCATGTGGTCAAATAAAAGTAAT
>JAYMFW010195909.1:0-14649 GCA_036785005.1 Tubulanus punctatus
ACAAGCTCGAGAAATGCTATTCCGCGATACTCCCACCGATTCCGCAGTCCGTTCCGTCCCGCCATAAGACAATAGCCACAAAATTTGGAGCATATCGGAAGAAAAAAGCACAAAAACTTGAAGTTGGCAATGAAAAACCCCCGGAAATCCAATAAAAACAAAAACAAAACACGACTTAAATTACAAACGAAAATATATTACATCTATCAGTCATCATATAGTGATCTCGATGATGATTTTACACTAAAATATATATTATAATATGAAAAACTATATTTAAGCGTATTAAATGATTCGATTTTACAAATTGATTACCAAACAAAGATTAATTGATGAAAAAATAATGAGCGAGATAATAATGAAAAAAATTATCGATGGTGAAAATATTGAGATAAACAGGGTTCGACGTAAGCGCTGGTCCGCTCGCCCAAGGCTAGTGGATATCTGGTCGGGCTAGTCAATTATAAGTTCTACTATACTGTAGTCCTTCGGGCGAGTGGGTTTTTTTTCTGAACGGCTAGTTTCACTTTCTAAGCTTACGTGTAGTATCGTATTGATTTAACAGTAATGTGATCGCTTCGTGTATCCTAAAATTCCCCCAAAAAATTTACAAAATTTCAATTTTTTGGTCCGTTTTCACCGGATTAAAAACATCGTCAACCAATGAAATTTGATTGAATTGATTTTTAAAATTGATATTTTTTCCCAAAAAATATTGATGATAAATGATTAATGAAATTTTAATTACATCACTGATAAGAATATTGGATATTTCATCATTTCAAGACATCGTCACACCGGCTGCATATAACAAGGCAAAAACTGAAATTTTGTCAATAATTTTTTCGGAATTTTTAGATAAATCTAATAATTCACTACTCTTAATTTCAACTACATACCGCCTTGGTAATTAAGACATCAAAATATCAAAGTTTCAGGTGCAAAAGTTCACAATCACCCTAAAGTGGTATCATTAATAACTACTTTGTCAGTTAATTTTGTCTTTTACGAGACTAACACAGCGCTCATTCTCATATGATTTTAATGATTACAATTGGGGGCTAGTCCAACAGCTGGGGGGCTAGTAGAAAATAAAATGCACTAGCACTCTGTTCTAGACATTTTTTTCTTATGTCGAACCCTGGATAAATATATCGGAAGTCACGCATGGACCAAGAGGTTTGGATGGGGGGGGGGTCGTAATTTGGCACTGGGGTCTTAAAGAGCCCTAGCAGACTGCGGGGATTTGAGACATTATAATTGTGGTGCTCTATATGCTTATTTAGTTCATTTAACTGATTTTTAAGTTTTTTTTCTTGAAATGTGTTTTAAAACCATAGGCTTCAGGGCTGTAGCACTCTCAAAACTATTGGGGGCTCACCCATTGATTTATGAAAATAGCTCCGAAAATTAATTAAAATCATGGTTTATTTAGGACTCTGATAAGGCTGGGTACAAATTTCAATCATTAGTGAATTCGCTACATAACCATCTCTCACTTCAAGGTTGATTTTCTGAGAAAGCTTGCACACTAAACATGCCTTTCTAATGCCCCTGCCCCCTCGTGCTACGGCCCTGGGCTTACAGTTCATTTCACTGAATTTTCAGTCTTTCTTCTTGAAATATATGTTTTAAATTGACCTTGAGTAGTAGAAGGGTACACCCCTTATGCCACCCCTGAGTCCTAGATGAATCAACGAAAATACAGCAGTGAAGACTGAGGTAAATTCAGTCGAAGTTTAAAAAATCAGAAGCATATCATTTTTCTCGTTTATAACATTTTCTGTATCGCGACTTCTATGAAAGCTAAGGATAACAGATATTGGCGTCCACAGCTAAATGATATTTCACATAACCCAGTATTTGAAATGGTTAACTAGGAGCAACTTTCATAGAAAAGGACATTATTAAGATATCTGAAAATTTAGCTCGTGAAAATGCATAGGAAAGATTTTATTTTGAAAAGCAGACATACCTCTGTTCTGAGATTTTGGATTATTTAGAGGACATGGGATGGTATACATATCAATTGTAACAAGTGCTAGGAGAAAGCATAGCAGAAATTCTAAAAATCCAGTCTGCAGTAAAACTACATTTGAGATAATAATCTGTAATCATAAGCCTCGTCTACACGTGCAACAAAAGCCGGCTTAGAGCGTCTATACGCACGCATAAGCCGGCTTTTGCGTGGGTATAGACGCTGAAGCCGGCTTTTATGTTCGGGAAATACATTGTTTAGTACATCCCTTGCAGCAATGTGACGTCATATCACTAGGATACCGGCTTGATCTCACTCCAACTGGTGAATTACATGTAGACGCACGCTTTTGTGAAGCCGGCTCCGTGCAAAGCCGGCTTTTTTGCATGCACGTGTAGACAAGTCTATAGATTTGCCACGACAGATTTAAATCAGGTTCCCACTGTATACAAGGGGATACTCATTTTGACCGCTTTTAAAAGTTTAAGTGAATAAAAACTTTGATAATGATCATTAGCTTCTGAGTGAAACGACAGTATAAAAACAGCCTCTTTGTTATTGTGGGTTTTTAATTTGGGGATTCCCATTGTTGTATAGATAAGGGCTATATATCGAAAATGAGGCTTTGACTGCATATCGGGGAATCCCTTTTGTATACAGACATTAATGAAGTGATTGTGAATGAAGGTACAGCCAAAAATAGGGTAAGATATGCTGGTGTTTTATAAAATACACTGATGAACATTGATAGAAAATTAATCTAACATCCACAGAGCCCGGCTTTATAGTCATGGCATAACTTTATTGCCATGACTATAAATCTGGGCCCAGTATATATGAACCATTAAAACACCGATGGACATATAACCAATGTAAAAAGATGTTAGGCTTGGCAGCCAGCTTTCTCAGAAAGCTAGCCTAACATTTACCATAGAAACACCATTCAAATATATTCGCAAAACACATAAAAAGTTAGAAACAGTGTTACAGATATCAGAGGCGTATTTGTCCAGACATAATCAAAAAACGTCCCTGTCCATTTAACCTGGAAGGAAAGTAATTTGATATACGGTAATTACCGTATTTATCCTGTCGAAAAGCAAAACTGAAAAAGGTAATCAAGGTATTCTACTCCGGAGTATCACAGCTTTGATTACCCCAGATTCAAAATGGCGGATGGCTTGCTTAACCATAGAACTTGTTTGTCGCCTTTGTTGGTAATCAGAACTGATTATGTTTGCACATCGCATCCTGTCAAGGTACATGGATATAAAACATATAATAAATCAATAGTAAGGTATTTTGAGTTAGTCAGTATAAATACGCCCCAAAATTGAACTGAAATAACAACAATAAATCTGGATATTCAAAAACACTCAATAATAGCAAGGTATCGGAGATCAACTTTAGAAAAAATTTCTTGCAATGATTTCAAATTCACGCGTACGTACATAATTGTCTTCTCATATACACATACAATCGCATGCACTTAAAAATCAACTCACGTATTTACATGCACTATATCACATGTGGCAAGATTTTCAAGTTGTTCTCTAACAATCATTATTGACGTCTTTTGGGCTGAAAGACCTTTCGGTATTCTTCGATTACGATATAAAAGTGTGGGTATTTTATAGAAAGAATACTAACAATAATTTTCAAGCGAGTTTGCAATCAACGAGGGCCGGACATTATAAGTGTCCGGCTTGTAGCCAGCTATCAGAAAATTGTTTACAAAAACTTGGACAAAAAGCATATAAAAATACAGTTTATGTACATGCTCGACCATTCAAACTAGAACTGAACTACAGTAGAGCACGCATGAGTCGGATCACCTCGGACCAGCAATTCTTGTCCGACTCAAACGTATTCCGAGTTATATGTACAAAACATTTGGTAGTATTGAATTCGGGAATCAAAAATTTTGCCGACTCACGCATATTCCGACCAATTCATATCCGACTCATGCGTACTCTACTGTATTTATTAAGTACATATGCAAGCTACATGTTGGACCAATTTTTCTCCCCAAATTATGGCATTTTTGGGAGAAACCCATTACAAAATTATGTGTCCCCACTTTGCTGGATTATATCGATAAAATCATAGTAAATACAGTCAAACCTCGTTATAGCGCCAACATCGGGACCAAGAAAATATCCGGCGTGAAGCGAGTTTGGCGTTATAAAGAAGTTTAAATTTTAAGCAAATGAACTGAAATTGGGAAATTTGTATTCTGATAAACGTTGGCGCTAAGCGAGTTTGGCATTTTAAAGGGGGCGTTATAACGAGGTTTGACTTTAAATCAAATCATAATTTCGAAAGGGGAGAAATAAAATCTTCCACTCGTGGTAGGTGAAAACAAGATTTTCTGGACTCGTTTCAGGTTTTTACCCTCACTCGTCACAGAAATTCTTGTTCTCAACTACCACTTGCGGTGGATTCTAGATTTTTGGGATTGAAAGCGGTCATCTAAACTTAAATATTTTTCATCTGTAATCAAAGTTGATAACTGATAGTAAATAATGTATCAACGATGGATTAACGTATTAGCTAAATTTCTAGTTAGGACTAGTTGCAGTTAGTATATATGTATCAATTAATGAACAAATTTTTCAGAAAATTAAACGTTGAACGAGAATAATAAAAGATATCCAGTCTTGCATTGTTGTAAATTACATAAATAAATGAAACCATGAAATCAAGTAACTAAGTCAAGATGGCAATGTATGCTACAATAGAGGACCTGCAATCACATAGGCTGATCTCGACCATGAGGCTCGAACCCGCGATCTCCCAAGTACGGATGTCCTAGCAGCTAAGGTGCACCACATTTTAGACCACTCGGCCATATGTACACAGCTCTTGATTGGTATTAATATACAATGTATCACTGCTTGCATTAAACACTGATTACCGTAATTCTTCTGTACAAATAATTACAAACGAATATTTTTAATTAACATCGAAGTAAAAATCAACAAACAAGAGACATAGTTATACAGATGAGCATATCACTTTTTGGACTTTTATGGGACTTGAACCCTAAAATCAACCGTCATGAGTAGATGCTTGCGATATAAGGTATGAGGCATAGATGGATTTGAAATATCCTCAACACCAAAGATGTGTGTGAGCATGAATCAAAATGAAAAAATATATAAGACAATGAATGAAAGTTCAGTTTTACATGTATTAACTTATTAATTACAATCAAATTATTAGGATAGGGGTGGATACAGGGGATGGGTTCTGGGGGTTAGAATCCACCCCTTTTTGGCCATATGCCCATTTGAAAAACACCTACATTTTAAAAAATTTTGTCTATCTTAATTTTAATGAAAATTGACCCTTGATTTTTGTGCCCTTTTTCTCGAAGGTGCCCCCGATATTAGTGTGAACCCAACCCTTTCAAAATTTCTGTATCTGCCCCTGTGATATGATGTAAAAAGATATCATTGGAAATAGAAAAACTTTTCCCTTTATATGCTTTCAATAATTAAGTTTGACACAATCTTTAATTTGGCGATAATTTTGACGCAATTCGCAATAACTTGACATACTATCCGATCAAAATAAACCCTGAATATATCAGCGTCAAAGCGTTGCACATTTATTGTCTTGGCGAGGATATCAAGAAAAATTGATAAATTGACATTTAAAAAGACTATTTCATAGTATCCTCTGACATTTACCGCTAGTGCTGTCTAGGCCAGATTGAAGAAAAAAACATGGTATAAATTGCCTGAATACACATTATCTACGTCTATACTAGGCTGAAAATGCAGACTTCTTCAAGAAGCTGGCTTTCAATTGGTGGTTTCGTCACGAAAAAGCTGGCTTTTTCTGGTCCACCTTTGAAAGATGGGCTCAGCCAAAAAAGTTGGCTTTCTGCATTGTTTATTGACCCGGCAATAATACAGCTTGGTATTTGTACTCTCTACATGGCTGTGTAGACACTACCGAAAAAATGCCGCCTTTTCAGTTTAAGTATAGACGTAGCTGTATCTAACCCTGTTTAATAGCTCGTTTTGGGCTTATCCCATTAGTACCCGCGCTCGTAATTTTGCGAGATCAGTAGTAGCTCCTCAGATCCTGCGCCACAATAGGGGAAAAATCAACTTTTCAGACAAAACCTGATGAGTTTTCATTTTTAACTGCACTGCCTTCAGACGGAGAAAGACCCATTGCGCCAATAAATATGATGTCAACAAGCTTTATGAATAAAATTTTAATTTGGAATCCGCGTGCGCATAGTTGCATTTTAATGCCGTAACAAATGGGTTAAGGGTTAATAGAGATCACCGTAAGTCACAAAATTTCATGTCACAGCTTTTCACCGATTCAGATAACGTTTTACTCTACACATCACAGATTTAATGAATCACTGATTCCGCGCCCCGGTGGATTGTCTGCTCTGCTATTCCGCCTCAGCGGATCAGTCCATCTGGTCATAGTTGATAAATTTGCCGCTCCACGGTAATGGTAAATTGTTCAAGGGAATCCTCTCAGACTTGTCGTGTTTCTGTTGATGCTCCCACTAAAATTAGAAACGGATAAATTCGTGTTAAAAATGATCATTTTCTTTCCATTTTGGTTCACAGATAAGGGCAAATGAAAAACAAAATTGTTAGTTTCCAATCAGTCAAATTTGGTTAAAGCAAACCCACAATACTATCAAAGTTACTGGAGTTACTTAAGAATTCAATCAAATTCAAACTTTATTGCTTCATTAAGACTACCAATTGAGTGATTATGTGTCAAACTTGTAATGTAATGTTTATTTTCATTATACTGGGTACAGAAAATAGCTTATTTTATACAGCAGCAATTATACATAATATAAGAAGGTACAAAATTATCAAGAAACACAGTGATAGTACAGTAGACTCTGTCTATAACGGTACCGCTCTATCTGGTAGTCCGCTCAAACCGGTGAAATTGTTTTTTGGTCCTTGTTTCATTCAATTTGCTTGTTACGTTTACAGCTATACCGGTATTCGTTTATAACAGTAAAATTTAATCAGTCCCAGCTCCACCGTTATAGACGGAGTCTACTGTATAATGAAGGACTTCTCATGAGCCAGAAGGCTGTGAGCTGTGGCTTGTGAAGGCTTGTGTACCTAAGAAACAGTAAACCTCACCTAAGTTGTCGCTTTTGGGTCCCGGTTTTTGTAACGACTTGGACACTTAGATGACTAAGACGGGTATCTCTCATAAGAAATGAAATAACGTTTTTGAAAATTGGGCCCCAGTATTTGTGGCGACTTAGACGGGTATCTCTCTTAAGAAATGAAAAAACGTTTTTTGAAAATTGGGACCCAGTATTTGTGGCGACTTAAACGGGTATCTTTCATAAGAAATGAAATAACGTTTATGAAAATTGGGACCCAGTATTTGTGACGTCTTAGACAGGTATATAACATAAGAAATTAAATAATGTTTTTGAAAATGGGGACCCAGTTTTTGCGATGACTTAGACGGGTATCTTTCATAGACTCTGACAACTAAGGTGGGATTTACTGTACTATGTGTTATTTCATATCAAAACATTGTCTTGGTATCTGCTGCTAGAAAATTCCTCTTTTGAAATAACCTCCCTACCCGAGTTTTTGACAATCAATGTCTGATTGGAAACTAACTAATATTTTCTACTTTATAGGTTAATCATTCACATATTTTGACTTTATCATCGTGAATTTCAAACAAAATATTGTCAAAATTTTATCAAATATTTGGATTTTGATTGAATCATCGTGGGTTTCAAGCAATACAGGAGGTATTTTAATGAAATTACAACATTTATATAAGAAATTACAGAGATGAGTTAGAAAACTACTCTACGAAATGAATACTCTGAAAGGCCCGTGTGGTTAGTGATTGCTGATAACCAATTTTAGGACTAACAGAGCCGCAATAAATATAGTGTTAAACAAATCTTCTGTTAATTAATGGTTAATCATCAATTAAGCAATAAATCATCTTAACAAAGCAACGAGCAATTCGCTTAATAAAAATCATGCAAAATGTACAAATTTGTGAATGAATGGGAGGAGTTGATTTAGGGGTGTTCATATAGTATTAATGAAAGTAGGTGGGGTCGGGGGGTGGAGTCAGATGTGTACTAAATACAGTAGTCTTCGCTTTACTTGAATCTGTCGGGAATTGGTTCCAATTTGAACGGACTTCGAATAAGATATCAAACAATGAATAATACTTTATTCTCTCCATAAAAATTCGTACAAAATATAGATTTTGCAAACAATGAATAGGGGAAGGACCAAGAGCCTGATGGCTGTAAAATAGGATTCAAGTAGGGTGGAGTCTACTGTATAGGATGGCTGAATTTGCGTACAGGAGGGGAAGGAGTGTAAAAATTTAATGTTCATGCATGCATATGGACAGTCCCTTAATTGAATGAAATTTATCGCAGTAGTGCCCCCAAAATGCACATGATTAGTTGGTCCCCAAGATTAACTGGTAAAAATCAATTCAATCAGTAACTTGGAGATTAGAGTTTTCATCTGTTACACTGAAAATGGCGGATCAATAATTTTTTTAGGAAGTTATTTTAACGTCGCCTAGATAAACGCCTACATAGCGGTCATAGCACTATTGGACTTAAAATTGGACCACACAACGAGTGCCATTCCCGCCCTAACCCCAACCGAGCTCTAGACATGTTCACACAGGAAAGCCATAGGTTAAACCTGCCTTACTAATGCCGACCGCGGGGCTTGAACCCATGATCTCCCAAATACGGATGTCCTTGCAGCTAAGGTGCACCACGCCATAGACGCCTCAGCCACATACACGGAAATTAAACTCATAGAGGCTATTTCAGTAGCAACATAGATGAAATGTGAAAAATATCCAATTTCTACAGTCAAGATCACTATCAAAACTGGATCGCAATTGATCCAGTCTAAATGAAATTGGGGTTATATAGCGGTTGTAGCAGTTCATTTGAGTACAGAAATTTGTATTGGATTTATGCTTACAACCTTTAAAATCTCTTTTAATTATTTGGCAAACCAGGGGCTGAGTCAGACCGTGTTAACTATGTCACATTACATGGTTATCCACTCTGCCCTAGGTCAAAATCACACCTGGCATGGAAACATTGTGGAAATAAACAATTCTGCAACATGGACAGCAGACGTGTGCTACATGACATGAAATTTCTACATACATAAAAATAAAACTAAAATGGAGAGAATTTATAAAATGGACACTGGAATAAAGTTATCTTAAGATAATATATACTGAATTAAAGTTATATAGCATCAAGCATTCTACGCTGTATAATGTATATATGAAGATAAGAACCAATCTATGCAGGAAAAAAATTCACGAATAATTCCAACCAGGCAACGCTAGCAGGCCTACAGCAGGCTTTTGAGAAATTCTGTTCTCAAATTTCCGCTTAACAAGGAAAGTTACAGGAGAATTATGGAATCTCCCACTCGTGGTAGGTAAGAACAAGATTTTCTGTGTCACAAGCTAGTGCCTCTTCTTATTTCTCCCCGACATTACAATTTGACATTTTACCTAAGAATTTATCAATTCAAACCAGTGCAGTGGGTGGACACATATTTTTTCAATGGGTTTCTCTCACTACAAATGCTGTAATTGGAGGAGAAACCCGGGAGGCCCTAATGGCCTGTAGATTTAAGACCTCACGACAAGTGACATCACCTAACTTAACTGAGCTCTGTAGTATGGAAGGGTAGTCATTTTATATCACTAGGTCAACTGTATAACTGGGGAGGCTCTAATGGCCTGAAGAATCAATACCCTATGATGAGTGAGATAACCTATGACCTGTAGAATTAAGACCTCTCACTTAACCTTAATGACCTCTGAAGACTGGAAAGGTAGTTATTTTACATGGCCTGACCTATCATAACCAACCAAGCTCTTGACAAGTTCACACAGTAAAGCCTTAGGTTGAGCCTGGATAGAAAAGCCGAACCAGCGATTTCCCAAGTTTGGGTGTCCAAGCAGCTAAGGTGCCTAGACCAGCTGGCCACATACACAATTCAACTCCAAAGGGTTGAATTTCATCATTTTTCCATGAAAATATCAGAATTATTTCCTGCATAGAATGAACTGCTGTAATCTGATTAAAGGCGGATCTTCATTATTATTATTATCAATATATCATCCTCATGATCGAAAGATGAAAATGATTTTACAAAAAAAAGTTTTGCTACCTTCCCGCGTTTTACAATGGAGTGTCGTTTCTTACAATTGATGTCAATGTTACAGATTGTATGGACATATTGTCGGTTAGAAGGCATGTTGATTCGGAAAATCTCTACAAAGATTCAACAGATGATTATGAAAAAGATTCGAGTTTTCGTTCAGAGGTAACGCTCCCCTCGCAGTGTTTCGGCTCTACCATCCTATCGACTGAACTAACCGCTGTTCACTTTTGCCGCGATTTCCATGTACAAAACCCGTTCGTTTAAGTAGGTAGATAGAAAAATTAATTTCAATACCCCATTTCCTGAAAAAGATTTTCCCTGTACTTTCAAGATTGACTCAATTGCCTTCTCTTCACAACCTTAATGAACGTAAGCATCATATGATAGCCTTGTTCGATTTATTAACTTGATATAATCGGTTAAAGGTCTCAATTAAACAGGTTTTGCTGACAGAGTTAAATCCAAAATGGCCGCGCCCATAGTTGCCATTGTGTTAAGAATGGAATTTGGAAAACGCCATCTGGAATTATCGAGCGGACTGAGATCGTGAGTAGATTAACTGCTTACCAAGTTAATTATCGTTTGTATTTTAGACCAACTTAATTAGGCCCACTAGTACAATTAGCTCCCTCTGTTGGCAAATGACTATTGGAAGACAACTTCATGCTTTGTTAATTTTGATGATTCACTAAGTGAAAGTGACTTTGAAGCAGACGACTGAATTAATTAGGCCCACTAGTACAAGCAGCTCCCTCTGGTGGCAAACTAATATTGGAAGAGAAGTTCATGTTTAGCTCATTTGGATGATTCGCCATGTTATATGACCTTGAAGCAGATGACTGAATTGATTAGGACCACTAGAACAAGTAGCTCCCTCTGTTGGCAAATGACTATTGGAAGACAACAATTCATGCTTTGTTAATTTTGATGATTCACTAAGTGAAGGTGACCTTGAAGCAGACGACTGACTTAATTAGGCCCACTAGTACAAGTAGCTCCCTCTATGGCAAACTACTATTGGAAGAGAAGCCCATACTGGCTAATTTAGATGAGTCACCATGTTAGAGTGACCTTGAAGCAGATGACTGAATTGATTAGGACCACTAGAACAAGTAGCTCCCTTTGTTGGCAAATAACTATTGGAAGAGAAGACCAAACTTGGCTGATTTTTCTATACAATTTTTGGCAGCCTAAGCGGCCCAATAATCTGATGGCAGTGACTCCCTTTTTGAAGAGTCATTCGAAATAATCAGCATGTTCGAATGAAAATTCTTAAGTTGATTCGTGAGATATTTCTACTGGTTGTACGTGGAATATCGCGCAAAAAGTTTGCAGTGGTTAGTATCACGCGATATAGTGGAGAAATGAAACCACTGCGGGTGGAGCGTAGTTTTTGGTTGGCTTTTTTACCTTCCAGTTAAACTATCAGTTAAACGTCCACGGGATGTACTCTGGATGGCTGGATTATCAGAACGTATTTTGAATTCAATATCAAATCAAATCAATCAAGCAATTGATCACGAGAGCTAAGGGCAGGGTGCATGAGCAGATTTAAACAACATGACATGGTTAAAGGATTTGTGCCCATTGTAAATATTTTGCACATTCGCCCTTTTTCCTCATATTTTTGACCAGTATGACATGGTGCTCATTTGCATTCAATTTTGCCCTTTTTTGTAATGCAACATTTGCCTCTACATCCGCCCTGGAAAAGCCACCACCCTTTTCCATTCCCCCGACCAACTTCCATTGTGCTTTATATCCTGTGTTCCATATTTTCCAAGGCGGGGGGAAGACAAAACACTTTACCCACATTATCTTCAACTATACCCGTCTTACCCCTTCCCATTTACCTGACAGAACTCCTGACAGTTGCCGCTGCCCTCCCCTTCGAGGGCGGGCAAAATAACGTGAAAGAACTGGACAGAAAGGCATTACAGTAAACCTCGCCAAAGCTGTCAAGCTCGGGCCCAAGATTTTTTGTGATGACTTAGACGGGTATCTTTCATAAGAAATGAAATAACATTTAGGAAAATAAGGAACCAGTTTTCGTGATGACTTAGACGGGTATCTTTCATAAGAAATGAAATAACATTTAGGAAAATTAGCACCCAGTTTTCGTGACTACTTAGGTAAGGTTTACTATATATTTTGACAATAGGATCAGTTATCTTTGAGCAAATAGTTAAATGGCTAAAACTGAGAAAAATTGATGAAATTTGCGTCAACTCATAAAGAAACCTTGAAAAACACTGAAAAGTCCAGAAAACATTTAGTGAAAACATAACAACAATGTCTTTCTTGAGAAAAAAGCTTGATGGATGCAAACATCGATGTCGATCATGAAATAACGTGAAAATTAATAAAACACATGAATGATGTGCAAAAGTCTACAATATCTAAAAATTGAAAAGAATTTTGGGACTCTTACTAAAATGGTTCATTCTCTTAAATGATTACCTAAGTTTCGAATTTTTTTCCATAAATTTCTTCAACTAAATCAATTAAAGTATTTCTTCTTATTTTACACAGGGAGCTGTCACGCAGAGATACAGAAGACAAAAAAAATCTTTGGGTATGCCAAAATGATTTTTACCACTAGGAAAAAAGAAGGGAGGAAACAAAGTTCAATTTGCTGGCAGTGACTCTCGAATTTACACAGCGATACCTTCGCTATCTACTGTTGAATTTTATTCAATTAAAGTTCAATACAAATTAGAAGTTTTTCTGCAACCAATGCACTTTATTTCGTGCCGCTACCTCAATAATTTCCGGAGACATCGCCGTGTTAAGTTGAGTGTCACTGCGACCAAATTGAACTTAGTTGCCTCCCTTATTTTTTTATAGGTGTAAAAATCTTTTTGGCATACCCGACGTTTTTTTTCGTCTTCTGTAACTCTTTGAACGACAGCTCCCTATGCACTTTTATAACTACTAAAACCGCTGAACATTTATGCAAAATTTCTAATATTATCCACTCAATCATGATTATTCAGTATTTTCCGTGTCTATTTCTTAATCTGTATATTAGATTGCACACTTCTGGAAGAGGAATTTGATTTTTTCACTTTCGATAGCTTGGAAGTGTCTGCCATCTTCCACCATTTTGAGAGAGCAAACAATCCATCTTCTGGAAGATGGCGGTCAACGTAAGTTTTGTAAATTATTCAGAATGGAGGCAGCCATTTTGAAATCTTCAGCTGCCACATTCGATTCAGACGCCCTCTTCCATCTGCTAAGATGAGAATTCAATCTTAGGGAAGGTGTAAGTAATTAAAATGGTGGTCAATATAAGTTTTCAAGATGAAGGCAGCCAATTTTATATTTTCTGCTGACACATTCAGCCTTCTGCTAAGTAGAGAATTCAATCTTCCAGAAAATTACAATCGATTGGGACCTAACTGGGTAAGGTCATAAGATCAATGATGATAGTGCAATGGGCCTAAATCTTTGTGTACAAAGGCTATCTAAATGATGCGACTAGCTGAGTGAATATAGCTCAGATCAAATATTAAATAAAATACTAAAAACTTCAATTTTTGAAAAAAACTTATGACTATTTTGCCCGGTTTCTAATATATCAAATGAGGCCAAAAATATGTGTCCACCCACTGCGCTGGTTTTAATTGATAAAATCATAGTAAAAATATCAAATAATAATGTAGGGGAGAAATAAAATCTTCCACTCATAGTAGGTGAAGATTTTCTGTGAATTGTTTCAGGTTTTCTCAATTCATCACAGAAAATCTTGTTCTCACCTACCACGAGTGGTAGATTCCATAAATTGTCTCTATTCCATCTTCAGTAAAACCTCCCTTAGTGAACACCTCCCAAAGTGAACACTTCAATCTTCAATCTCAGTTTTCTTTGATGATTTGAATTTAATTACTCAAGTGACCACCAGATGGCTTGTGTCAAATGGTGAAACCTCCACACAGCGAACACCTCTCATCAGTGAACACTTTACTCAGAACCAAAAGTGTTCACTATAGATAGGTTTTACTGTATTTTGCTAGCAAAACGGACTTAGAGAGTTGATAATCCTATGGAAGTTCTACATTCTGAGAATTTATCTGAAGTTTTTAAGTTGATTGCAGTGATAAATATGTTGAAATATATATTTTTGTACAGTAGGATCCGTTTAAGCCTCAGATTCACTTAGATCGGACTAAAATTCTTGTACATTAGCTTTATATTCTGTAGAAATTTTCCTCGTCTGACTCGGAATATCCGGGTCCCATGGAGATCCGAGGTAAGCGGAGTTTACTGTACTTCGAACTATGGGTCTGGGGACCTTATGCCAACTTAAGAGGAAGCAGTCACCTCAGCATATCATTAATGTCAATTCCAAGAGAATGCCGGAAAGTAGTAACATAAATATAAGATACAGTAGAGTATGCATAAGTCGGATCACTTGGGACCTTTGAATTTTGTCCGACTTATGAGAATTCCGACTAACAC